>WUQG02451044.1:0-12922 GCA_011317285.2 Androctonus mauritanicus | reverse complement strand
CAGGGTCTTCTTTCCCCGCTGATTTTCCCAAGCCCGTTCCCTTGGCTGTGGTTTCGCTAGATAGTAGATAGGGACATCTTCATCTTCATCTTCATCTGTTGGAGCTCACCCTTTAGGAGGCAGCAGACTTATGCTGCTCCCAGCTAGGCACTCCAGTTAATGTGTCCTGCTCCGCAGAGCTCTGCAGGACAATTTAATCAAAAACATTACAGAAAAGTACATGTTGATTACATGCTGTGTCAAGGAAATATAACATCGAAATGAAAATTAAACTAAGATTACAAAGAATAAATGAGCCAATCCCACACAAAAAACAGAAACGGGATTAACGGTAGAAAACTACCAATAGAATGCCACAGGCCAACCTAAAATCCGAAGTCGTTCATAACATAAGTTAAAAGATTATAAAGTTCCTTGAAGAGGAGAAACTTCTCCTGCGAACACGGCCAAGCAAGGCCCAGGAACTTACAGGTAAGTTCAAATTGTAAGCGAATAGATTCGTACTTAATACAATCGTAAATTACATGAGAAGAGTCCTCCAGGACACCACAACAGGAGCAAAGATTATCAGCAGCATGCCCATGAGAGGCAAGATAGCTTTTGAGGAGGCCATGTCCCGAAAGGAACTGCGCCGCCCGTCCAGAAATTACAGGGAGATGAAAACTGAACCGAGAGTAAATGTCCGGGAGAAAATTAAAAAGATGTCGACCTTTGGAGCTGGTCGACCAGCGGACTTGCCAAAGCTGCAAGTACGTATTCCATAGATTACGATAAACACTTTTAAGCGGTAATTTTGAATAAGAGAACCGTAACTCCCGGGAACATGCCTCCCTCGCCAGCTCATCCGCCCTCTCATTGCCCAGTATTCCACTATGTCCAGGAATCCACTGAAAAGAGATATCTTCGGTACGTCCTCGGATCTGAAGCAACCGACGAACTGCAGAAACCACGGGATGCTTACACATAATGTCCTTGAAAAGAAACTGAACGGATTTATTATCAGTGAAAATGACATATTGGGATTTAGCAGTTCGGTCGCAGATCCAGCGCAGTGCCTTGGCCACTGCCCAAAGTTCAGCTTGGAAACTGGAACAATACGGTGAAAGGCGAAAAGAACAGGAATAATGCTCACGATTTCGGTTGAAAACCACAAATGAAGAACCAACTCCCAACAAGTTTTTGGCACCGTCAGTGTAGATCCGATTAGGAACCTGATCAGGATCAACACAGGTCGCAATAGCTTTCCGGAGCCCGTAATGCAGGTCAGTAAAGGATAGAATCTTCTGCTCGATAGGAGTACCATCATTGGTACAAGAAGCTTTCCGAAGAAGAAACCTCTCCCGAAGGAACTTTAAAGTCAGGTCCAGTGGTAAGACGCCAGCCAGGATGCAGAGGGCATCGTTTGACGTGGTGCGAAAGGCACCAGTTAAGCGGATGAGCAGGGCCCGCTGCAGAGAAATAATCTTCCTCTTAAAATGAACCTTTTCAACGTGATTCGCCCACACACAACTTCCATAAGCAATCATGGGCAGCAAGCTACCCTGGTAAATATCTTTGAGAGCAACGGTACTCATTCCCCACTCACGCTTAGCAAAACTTGCAATCTTATGAAAAAGGGGAATTATCCTCTTTCTTACATCGGCTAGGTGTGGAGTCCAGTTAAGTCTGTTATCGAGAATGACTCCCAAATACTTCAATTCACTCACAAACTTAATAGATCTTATATTCCAAATCTTAAACAAGGAGGTCTTCGAGAAGAATGCAGAGAGAATTCCATAGCAAAAGTCTTCTCGGCATTAAAAGAGAGCTTTCTCCGTCTAACCCAGTTCTGAATGAGGCTAAGAAGCTTGTTACATTTATTCTCAAGCTGTGCTCGACTAGAAGCAACTACAGTAACCAGAATATCGTCCGCGAAGGCAACCGTCTTCGCATCTTGCATAAAGTGACGACGTAACAAGTCGTCAATGATTAGTGCCCAGAAAAGAGGCCCCGAGCAGGAACCCTGCGGGCAACCTCGATCAACAGGTTTAGAGCTGCTCACGTCACCAATCGACAAAGTCGCCATTCTATCGGATAAGTAATCACGAACCAGGGAGTAAAGATTGCGAGGACAACGCCGCTGTTGAAGTTGGAACAGGATAAATGGCCACCAGGCGTGATCGAACGCCCCCTGGATGTCCAAGCTGATGCTAACTACCCATTTGTGAGAAGTCCTAGCACTCTGAATATAGTCCACAGCCTCCTTCAGTGCATCCTCCGCCGAGAGGCCCTCTCTGAAGCCAAACTGTGACGGACTGAGTCCACCGTTGTTCATTATCCACCAGGTTAACCGACGAGTAATTATCTTATCCAGCAGCTTACCCAGAACAGGCAGAAGGCATATCGGTCGATAGCTAGAGACTAATTTCGGATTTCTTGACTGACTCTTGAGTATAGGAATTACTTTGGCTTCCTTCCAAGCAGAAGGAAAGAAACCGATGTTGAGGCATTGATTATAGATCCAGTGAAAGAGTGTTTTATTACACAAGTAGAGCTTTCTCAAGAGTTCGACAGTAATGCCATCCGAACCGGGGGCACGCTTGGCCTTCATGTCGGCAAGACAGGACTCAATTTCGTCGTAAGTGATAGGCGGATCGTCAACAGAGAGATTGGTTTCAGCAACTATACTATCTCGGAGGAAACTGTGAGAAACATCGTCACAACCAGGATCGTCGGCCGGAAAGAAAGCCGCAAGAAAGGTAGCTAGAGTATTCTTGGTTAGATTTCCATAATCACCAATGCCACAAGCCAAATTAGGTAAGACCACTCGTTTCTTAATTTTACCTGAACCAAATTTATACAAAATACTCCATGGGTCGTCGGCAATACTATTACAAAAACACTTCCACGACTCCAATTTACTTGTCTTTAATAGGCGTTTATAGACTTTTTGCTCACGTAGGTAATCCTGTCGCCAATCCTCACGAACAGCAGGAAACCTGCAGTGTTGAAACCGGCGACGAAAGGCATTAAGCCGTTTCTTTGCAACTTCCAGTTTACTACTCCACCAACGTACTCGTCTCTCACCCGGAGCGTAACGGCGGATGTTATTATTACAGGTAAGAGAGATATCTTGAATTAGTTCTTTAATAATTCGCTTGTTACCTGCATTATCAGTAGACATAGTACATTTACCTTGTGCCTGACGCAAGTCGTCAGTAATTGCATTCCAATTAGCTGTCCTGATATTAAAATAATTTACTTTATCATTATTGAGGTTGTCAAGGTAATTCCTGGTAATAAAAAAGTGGATATAGTGATGGTCACTACAAGAATCTTCATCCAACACCTCCCACCCCGAGAGGTGAGAGAGGGCACGACCGTTACAGATAGAGAGGTCAATATTTGATGACGAGTAACCAGAGTCAAAAGTGGGCGGGCCACCCAACTCATTTAAGACAAACAGGTTGTTAGAATTAATGAAGTCAGCAAGAGGAAGTCCTCTAATGCTGTCCTCTGTCTCCGAGAACCAAAGATAGGAGTGGGCATTACTATCCCCACTACAAATTATACTATGAGAATTAGAAAAGTCAGTTATAATTTGCCTTAGTTTGTCAAGGAACGGATTTATATCCTCATGAATAGGAAAGTAGAAAGAACAGAGAATCCAAGGATCTCCGTCAAACACAAATTCCACTGCCGTAATAAAAGGATTAGAGTAGTCATGCAGAAGAACCCCTGTAAGTCCACTGCGGCAAACACAAATAGCTGTCCAGGGGACAGAATTTCCTCTACTGTAATAAAGCTGCACATGTCCGGGAAAACACCAGACAGCATTTTCTCTTGAGTAAGGTTCTTGCAGCATTAGAATGTCATAATCAGGTAATTTACAACCAACCAAATGGGAGGTGGCAGCTACAGATCGTTGCAAATTAATGTTCAAAATGCCGAGCAAGTTAGAACTTTTCCGACTTAAAACACTAGTGTGGCAGGTGGGACTAACCTGATCCATAATCGGTTTTAGTAATCAGATTCCGTTTAACCTTCTGATATTCCGGACAAGTTGTACTGCGGGCATTGTGAACAAATGTAGCTGACTTGTTACGGATACAGTTTATACAACTTGCTGTTGTATGTTTATGCTTGCAATCGGCAAAAGAATGGTCACCTCCACATTGGCTGCAATATTGACGGTCAGAACCACAATGTTTGGTATAATGGCCAAATTTACAACATTTGTTACATTGAATAATCGAAAAGTATTCTGCCACTGAACAACAGTTCCACATAAGATTAACCTTGCCTGATGCAATGAGGATTCTTCTAAGGCGAGGAGAAACCTCAAACACTTTGTTTTTATTAGTCTGACTTTTGCCGCAAGAAAACTTGAAGCTAAGTTCCTTATCCAAAGATTCGCTCTCAGTGAACTCATTCTGTATCTCTGTGTTTTGGTCAAAGAGATACTCCTTGATGTCATTGTCGGCTATTTCATTACAAACATTAAAGTAGACGACTTTAGGAAGGCGTTTCTTTGGCACTCTTGCCTTCACATCATCCATTTTATTTATTTCAGTTGACAGCTTGTCAACTTCGACTTATTGCTGACTTCTATTAGAACAGCATTGCCTCGTACCTTACGGACATTTTTAATCCCAATTTTCAAAGATTTTGGATTGATATGCTGTTTTAGTCGCTGTTTTAAAGCCTCGGACTCCTCTCTTTGTCAGAGAGACTATTGACAAAGAGAAGGTGTCGAATGGAGTCCTTTCTTGAAGGAACTGTTCGGGCTTTCTCAGCGTACGTTTGAACGGGCGGACGAGGAGTTTCCTCACTCTTTTGCAACAGAAGGTCCATCTTCTTGTGGACATCAACTAAAAGGGAGGCACTAACCATCTGACTTGATGTGGCCTCCGAAACGGGCTGGAGAACCTCAACCAGCCGGTCAAAAATTCCAACTAGGAACTGGAAAATGTGTTTGAGCCCCTAAACAGGCACTCTTATAACTGTCTATATAATCCAGGAGTTCTTTCCTGAGAGAGGCGACCTGATCCGACTTGGCAGGCGCCTGAACCTCCAGTGGAGGAAAAAGAGATTCGTCCAAACTGTCACCCTTGGCCATATTAGTATAAGAATAGCAATGAAAATTGCTGTAGATAGCTCTTCTGTTAGTTTCCCTGTGTTTGCACACAGGGGGTAACGGGGCGACCACGGGAAGGTCAGCAGAGATGTGCAAAGTGTATGGTCAAGCTAAAGGGAAATAAGGCAATATAGGAAAGCGAAAAGCTTAATAAACGCAAAGAGAAATATACAGAACGCTTGACACACTTTGAGGCACCGCCCCAGTAGATAGGGACATCTATCTATCTATCTATCTTGTTGGAGTTCACCTTGGTGACTGCGACACTTCCGCAAGGCACCACTTGGCTACTCCGGTTTAATGTATTTTCTGCCCCGCTAGGCTTTGCAGAAAAACTTTAAACTACATAACAAATGAAATTACAATAAAATTACAAACAGATACATTGAAGAATTACATGCCGAAAAATAGAAAACAACAAACAAGTCTTACTTAGACAGTACAAGAACTTAAAAAGAGAGAAAAACTATAAATAATAACCCGTGTACTTGTGAAAATTATTTACAATATGTACAAGAACATTCTGTAAGTCAGGCTGAAGCAGGAACTGCTCCTTACAAACTGGCCAATCCAGGTTTAAAGACGTACATAAGACTTTAAAGTTATTTCGAATTCCTTCAAACCGAACACAGTTAAACAATATGTGATCCGAATTATCGACAACATCACACTCCTCACACTTGTCCGTATTAGAAAAGTCAAAACGGGCCAAGTAACTTTTGAGAGCACAATGCCCAGAGAGAAACCGGGCCATAGGTCCAGAAAACACAGGAGCATTTTTATCTAATCTGTGTAAAATTTTGGGAAGAAAGGAAAACAAATGTGTTCCCTTCGCGGAAGTAGCCCACCTCTCCTGCCAAATGGAGAGATAGTATGTACGCAATTTGCGTTTAATCATGCTTACCGGAATTTTAGAATACAAAGGCCCGATCTCCAACCGGCACGCCTCTCTCGCCAGCTCGTCGGCCCGCTCATTTCCCCGAATCCCACAATGGCCGGGGGTCCACTTAACAGTAAACTTATTTGCACTACCACTCCGGAATAACATATTCCTACACTTGACAACCAACGGATGTCTACAAGTAATATCATTCAAACAATCCAACACACTCCTATTATCGGTACAGAGTTGTAAGTTCAACTGATGGGAAGAACGACAAGCCCACTCAAGGGCCATAGAAAACGCCACCAGTTCCGCCTGGAAACTACTGCAATCGTTTCCAAGTTTTGCCTGTTTAGAATAATGCTCACGATCATGAACGTAATAAACAAAGGAGGCACCCACTCCATCAATATTCTTTGCACCATCGGTATAAATAACACGGTTTCCATTACCTTGGGCGGCAGATAAAACAATCCGATTTCCATAATTAAGTTGCCCAGAGGAAAGACATTTCCGTTCAACCACACCGTTATAAATACCACTTAGGACATTATTTATCCGTCCAGTACGAAGATAAAACAAATCTCTTTCTAACTTTAACTCTAAATCAAGAGGCAATGCCCCGGCTAGGACACACAGAGCTTCATTGGAAGTAGTCCTGTAAGCCCTAGTAATCCGTAAAAACAGATGCCGTTGAATTGACAAAATCTGCCTTCGATAATGCACCTTATCAATTTCACTTATCCAGGCAATGGAGCCATACCCAATGATTGAGGTAAGACTACCTTTGTAAATCTTTATCAAAGCTTCAGGAGTAATGCCCCAGTTTCGTCTAGAGTATCTGGCCACTCTGTGAAATAGCGTCACCACCTTTGTACGCAGCTCATTCAACTGCGGACTCCAGGTAAGTCTACTGTCAATTAGAATACCAAGATACCTCATGCAATTCACAACTCTAATACCCGCATTTCTAATTTTTGCAGTTGGCGGCCTGGTCTCGGTACCATTCTGGAAGAAAACAACTGCTTCACACTTCCCAGGATTAAAGGTAAGTTTCTGTCTTTCGCCCCAGTATGCCACCTTGTCCAAAACTTTACTGCACTCATTCTCCAGATCTTTCCTGCTATCCGCAACAAACACAAGAAGGAGGTCTTCAGCAAAAGCTATTACCTTCGCCGAGTCCAAAAACGAACGTCCAAGTAAATCATCCAAGATGAGAGTCCAAAACAATGGCCCAGAACAAGAGCCTTGTGGACATCCTCTATTAATTGGAATATCCGTGCATTCCTCACCATATTCCATAAATGCACTCCAGTTTGTCAAATAGTCCTTAACGAGATTAAACAAATTTCTAGGACAGTTTTTCTTGTTTAACTGATAAAGAATAAAAGGCCACCACACGTGGTCAAATGCGCCTTTTATATCCAAACTAACTCCCAAGAACCATTTAAAGATCAGGCGAGCACTCTTGATATAACTCACAGCATCATGTATAGCGTCATTAGCACTAAGTCCTTCCCGAACACCATGCTGTCTGGGGTGAAATCCCCCATGGCAAGCAATCCAGTGTGTCACTCTTTGAGTAACTAATTTATCTAAAATCTTCCCAATCACTGGGAGAAGCGAAATTGGTCGGAAACGTAACACTTCCATCGGAGCTTTTGGGTTTTTAGGGACAGGAACAACTTCAGCTCGTTTCCAAAAACTCCGACAGACCGAAATGTAAACAGATATTATAAAGTTTCCAAAACACATCACCGCTCCTACGATAAATCTCTTGGACTATTTCGGCTGTTACATTATCATATCCAGGAGCTTTCCCCCGTCTTAAGGGCCATAATACAGGTCTCGACCTCCTTTCTAGAAAAGGGAGGGTCATTGCTTGAAAGATTGTCATAGGAATCATTATTACGAATATCAGAATGGCAGATAGTATCAGTATTAGACAAGTCCTTAGGGAAGAATCCCTCAAGAAGTTTCTCCAGGGAGTTTAACGTTACACTTTTGTTTCCATCGGAAACGTGCCTGGTAGATATCGTGCCGGGGAGGCAGAAGTGCTGACGAATTCTCCCTGCACCCAGCTTGTAAAGAATACTCCAAGGATCATTAGATATGTCATTACAAAATTTTTCCCAGGAGGTGTATTTACACTGTTTAATCATAAGTTTATATTTCTTTTGCTTCTCAAGATAACTACCTCTCCACGTGGCCCTAAGGTTATCATCTCGACATCGTTGGTAACGTCGTCTTAAGGCATTCACCTGTTTCTTCTCCATTTCAAGTTCAACAGTCCACCGCCTTACTTGGTGAATAGTTTCTCCTCTTTTAGGAATATACCGAACACTGGCCATATTCATACTATCAATTACCTTCAGGAGCCAATCCTCAGCTTCATTTCTGGTGGCAAACACAATATCCCGGGCAATCCACTCAATGCCAGAGATCAATGCATTCCAGCGGGCCTTTCTGATATTAAATTTCGCTCTCTTAGATTTTGTCATATTATTACTTAAGTTAAAAGTAATATAACGATGATCACTACAAGAGTTCTCTTCAGATATCCTTCAATTGAATATAAATCTCACTGCCTGTGCATTGGCAATAGTTATATCAACATTTGAATGTCCATTAACAGTTTCAAAAGTGGGCAATTCATTGGGCTCATTTATCACAAAAAGGCTCATAGAATTGATCAAATCGACCAGAGGAAGTCCCCTCATACTATCCTCCTCTTCATCGAACCAAAGGTAGGAGTGGGCATTACAATCACCGCCCAAAACAATTTTATGAGTTCTACCAAACTGCAATAAGATATTCTTAATTATGGTGAGATCATCCTCAATATCCTTCTTACCAGGAAGGTAAAAGGAGCACAATATCCAGTTTCCACTGCCGAAAGCAACCTCAACTGTGGTAAAAGTATCACAGGAATAATCCTCCAAACAAACTGCCTTAACTCTATCACTAAAAATGGCAATAGCCGACCAAGGACGCAGGGCATCTCTTTTATAAATAAGATTGGCTGCCAAAGGGAAGCAACGAATAGTACCATCTCAGATATAAGGTTCTTGTAGAAGGCAGACATCAGTTTTGCCCCAATAGTTCCCAACTAAGGCTGAATAGCCGCAACAGACCGCTGCAAGTTGATTTGCACAAAGTCCAATGAAGAGTTTCCAACATTTCCAGTAATATCACTTATATTTTGGTCTCCTTTATTTACTGGTTCCATAATCGGTTCTCTGAATAATATCACGACGGACTTTCAAATATTCCGGACAGTCTGTACTCTTGGCATTATGAACAAAGGTCTTTGCCTTTGCTTGAATACAATTTATTCAATTGGGAGCGGACTGCTTGTGTCTGCACTCACTATAACTGTGATCACCCGCACAGTGACTACAATACGCCCTCTCGGATTTGCATTCCCTGGCATAGTGCCCATATCTACAACATTTGAAACATTGTATGATGGAAAAATAATCGGCGATACCACTCCGACTCCATCCAATATTCACCTTTTTCATACGATTTAATAAATTACGTCCCCTTGGCATTACTTCATATACTCTATGCTTAACGTCTTTCGCCTTCCCCCACTTAAAATTAAAGTGGAGACCTTTGAGGAATTTCTCTTTATCTGGAAACTCACAGTTAAGTATATCATTCTGCTCATAGATGTAATCAGGTACATCTTTATCTTCAACATTATTCGGAACATTATAAATTACCACATTAGGCAGCCTCTTAAGAGGTCTCTTCACCTGGACATTTTCAATTTTACTCAGCTCCTCACCAAGGGTCTCAGCGGCTTCTTTGCTGCTCACCTCAATAAGCAAAGACTTATTTCTAATTTTTCGAATGTTACGAACTCCCACCTTCAATTTCTTAGGATCAACTCTCCCCTTAATTCTACTCTTTAACTCCTCGGCATCCAAATTATCCTCCGTACTACTAACCACCAGCACACTCTTAGGAGTTTCCTGAATCTTTGGGCTAACTTTAGCCGCAAAGGTGTGAGTACCCCGACTTGGGGCCTCTCCAGCAAGTAAGAGATCCAACTTTCTATTAACTTCCTGTAAGTGTAACTCAGAGCCGGGTTTTTCAGCTCTGACAAAGGGCAACAGAGAATTGACGGCCTTGTCAAAGGTCTCTAAAATAAAAAGCATATGGCTTTTTGTTCCAAGTCTAGAAGACTGATTGTCATTTATGTACGAAACCAATTCACTACGGAATTGGGCCACTTTTTCAGCTGGATTCACAGAGTCGAGAGGGGGAAAGTCCACATCCTCTCCTCCGAGCGAGATTCCCTCCACTTCCTGACTGTCCATAATGTTAGTAAAAGAATGGCAGTAAAACCGCCTTGAAAGATCTGCAGTTAGTTCCCCCTGCAAAAGCAGGGGTTAACGGGGCGACCACGGGAAGGTCTGCAGAGAGTGCTTGTGTTAACTTAGCAAAAAAGAGAAAGTAAGAATAAAGGATAGCTGAAGCTCGGTTAAAACAAAGCAGAGACTAGCGTTTGGCTAAGAACACACATAAGGGCACCGCCCCAGTAGATAGGGACATCTCATCTCATCTCATCTGTTCGAGTTCACCCTGGATGAAGCCAGAACTTATGACCCATCCTTTGGTTACTCCAGTTTGTTGTCTTCCTGCCCCGCAGAACTTAGCAGGAAAAATTTTACAGACAATTAATAAAAATAAATAAATACAAGAATTACACTGAAGAGTACATGCTGAAACTAACAGCGACAATAAATTACTTAAAACAAGACAAGCGCGATCCTACTACCAGTAGGCAAGAACCGAGTAAACCAAGAAGATTAAAGTTTAAACTTATTAGCAATCCTGATAACAATTTCTCTAAGCTCCGAATGGAACAACAGCTGATCCTTACAATTTGGCCAATTAAGACCCAATCGATTACATAACATTTCCAATTGGAACCTATCGAATTCGTACTTTATGCACTCAAAAAGAACGTGGTCTGTGTTCTCAGGTTTGCCACAAGCCATACACAAATCAGAGTTTGAATGCCCATGACGGGCAAGATACCCATTCAAGGAACAATGTCCCGACAAAAACTGCGCCAGAGGCCCAGAGATAACTTCCGCGAAATTACGACAACGGTCAATCACGTTAGGAATAAACGAGAAGAGCGTGCGACCCTTCGAAGAAGAAGTCCAACCATTATGCCAAAGAGAAAAGTAATACTCGCGCAAAGTGCGCTTAGTGTAACTGATAGGAACTCTGTCATAACCGGCACCAACTGCAGAGAGCAAGCATCTCTGGCCAGCTGATCAGCACGCTCATTTCCAACAATTCCCTGGTGACCGGGAATCCACATTGCAAACAACAATCCAACCTTATCAGAACGAATGATTTTGTTCTTACAATTAACAATAAGAGAGTTTTTACTACAAGAATTATTGAAAGCAGCTAAAACGCTACTACTGTCCGTACAAATCAGAACTCTTGTATATTACATACATGCTCACAGGCCCAATTAATAGCTCCAGAAAACCCAATGAGCTCTGCCTGAAAGTTAGAGCAATGCTCACCAAGGCGTACCTGCCGAGAGTAAATTTCTCTACCACGACAGCGATAAGAAAAGGCAGCACCAACACCAGAACTGTTCCTGGCCCCATCCGAGAATAACAGATGGGTAAAACCATTGGAAGAGTCAATAACTGGAATAGTAAAACTTAGACCAGGATGGAAAAGATGACGAGAAGGCAGATCTCTCTCCAGAGATCCCACAAAAGAATTAGTCAGACTATTACTGGTATGAAAACATTTCCTTAAGCAAAACTTATCCCAATCATTTTTGTACTCCAGATGGAGAGGTAAAACTCCAGCCAAGACGCATAAAGCATCGTTGGAGATTGTCCTGAAAGTCCGTGTAATACGCTACAGAATACTGCGCTGTATCGAAAGGACCTTACGACGAATATGGGATTTATCGATACAGTCGACCCAAGCACAGCAACCATGAAGCAGGATAGGGACAATGCTGCCAGAGTAAATGTCAAGGAGAGCCTCCGAAGAGACACCCCAACTTTTCCGGGCGAACTTAGCCACCCCATGAAACAGAGTAACGGCTCGACGCCGAAGCTCACTGAGCTGTGGAACCCAACACAGCCGACAATCAATAATCATACCCAGATACTTGATGGTATCAACAACTTTGATGGCACTACCATTCATTCTAATAGTAGGAGGCCGAGCTTCAGAGTAAATTCGAGAGAAAACAATGGCCTCACTCTTAGCTGGATTAAAGTCCAGCTTAAGCCGCCTGCCCCAATTGGCAGGCGGCTCATTACTATGCTCCTCCAAATCCCGCCGAGAATCGGCAACAAAGGTAATTAAAATGTCGTCGGCATATGCCACGACTTTGACAGAGTGGAGAAAAGACCTATCTAGCTGGTCGTCTAGGATAATAGTCCAGAACAAGGGGCCAGAGCAAGAGCCCTGGGGACACCCCCTATCAATCGAGATTGCTGCGGTCTCCTCACCATAATCCAAAAAGGCCATCCGGCCAGACAGATAGTCACAAACAAGAGTAAATAAGTTCTTAGGGCACCTCCACTTGCCCAACTGATACGGAATAAAAGGCCACCAAGCGTGGTTGAAAGCGCCTTTTATATTTAGACTCACATTCATCACCCACTGGAAAGTAGCAACAGAATTCTTAATATATGTAACATCATCGTAAATGGCATCAGCAGTAGATTTGCCCTGCTGAAACCAGTATTGGCGAACATTAAATCCACCGTGACTATTAATCCAATAACTTAATCTCTGAGTAATTAATTTATCCAAAACCAATCCCATAACCGGAAGAAGACAAATTGGCCTAAACTTAGGAGAGTCATACTCGGTCATGTCTTTAGGGACAGGACTGACACGGGCACATTTCCAGGGAC
>WUQG02451033.1:0-12924 GCA_011317285.2 Androctonus mauritanicus | reverse complement strand
GATGATCTTTGGTGTAAAGATTTATGAGGTTATATTCGGCATTCATATTTTTATAGCCAATAAAATGCCATATTATATTTTATCATAAATATTCACACACATATTTATATAAACTTATGTTTCAGTTAAGAAAATGCCATATTAATGTTTAATGATTTAAATATATAGAAAATAGCATACGCTATCTAATAACATTTTTAATTGGCAGTTATCGCGCTAAACGTATACCTTTTATTTGGCGGGTATTCTTCCATAATTGCTTTTAAAGAGACGAGTACACGCTAAGGTATATCCTGGTTGGAGTAAATTCATACACGAGCTATCAAAAAAGACAGGTATTTCCACCTTTATTCCAGCAGAGTCGATAAGTATAATTTTTCAAACTAAATCGTTAACCGAGGTGATAAGAAGAGAAATGAGATGAGCTTCAAAACACCAGTAGAAATAATAGTCTAATAAGTAGCGGAAATAAAAATAAGCTTTATAAAGCTTTAATTGTAAGTAGAAACAACAGGTATAATTATTTTATGTATACAGTTGTCGATTATAGATTTCTCCTATACGCTCGGTCCAGTTTTGTTAGATTAACTAATATTCATAAACACCTATAAGGTATTTGTGAATACCTTATATACCTATAAGTATTCTAGGTAAATTATCTTCCTTGCCTAGAATACTTTTTACTCTGGAACAATTCCACTAGACAGATAGGGGACTAACCTCTTCGAACATAGAAAATATATTTAGTAGACTATTTCTTTTTTATCTGGAATATAGAAAGATGGAATGGCTACTTCGTTTCGATAATTAATATAAGTAGAAATGCAAACATTATAAAAACGGAAATTCATAAGAAAAAAAAATAACGAACAACAGATAAAACAATAAAAAATCGGAACCAACAGAAAAATGGAAAATGGATCCAAAATAGCGCTATTTCTGCTTAATGGTATTTTAATTTTTAGCCACAAGAATTTTTTCACTAAAAATTTATCGATTCACCTTCGATTCGCTATCCACGCATTTTTAGTCTTTCTAAAGCATAAATTCTGCTAGAAAATCAAATAAATATTAAATGAAACAGTATGGATGACTGAATGGATAGCTGTTCAGCCACTTCGATTCCATAGGTCCAGATTTTTCTGGAGACGTGTCCCTATTGATCCTCATCCTACACTTCACAGCCCATAGCCACATTGGTGATTTTATATTCTGTCGAACTCCGTGTGATTGTTTGTTAGGATATAGAGTAGTAGTCTCCAAAGTGTGGTACCTTCATTCTTAGAAGATATTCTTAATTCTTTTATTTGGAATGAGTGCAATTATTCTTCGCTGATAAAGAGGATGCGTGTTATTTTTCTTCATTGAAAAATAACACGCATCCTCTAAATATCTAAAAATATCTAAAAATAAAAAAGATTTTTATTTTTTCTTCTTATTTCCAAATGGAAAAAGATATTTAAGTTTGGTAAAATGGAATTCTTAAATGAGATATCATAGACAATAATAATTAATAGTTGATTAAAATATGATTTATTTAAGAAAAATGCATTCAAAAATGTATTTTAGTGTAAAAAACAACAGATGTTCCGACTTTTTTATTTTGGTGATACTTTAAAAGGAGAAAAAGTTCGAAAGTTAGCAAAATTAGAATAACCAAAATAGTGTTAAAAAAATATATTTTTGCTATAATTCGATTACATTTAAATTTTACATAATAATAATGTTAATAGCCTTTAATTAAAAGAATGACATTCTTACAGGTAAGTATAAAACATAAAATGTAATAATTCGATACAAAGACAGATAAAATATATACAATTTATATAAATAAATTATGAAGAAAGTAAGTAAATCGTTGCTCGAATACATAAATACTGATTGCTAGATGTTCTTTACTTACTCGATACCAATTGGATTGTTGGATCCTGTCTGAAAAATTTAGCTATAACGGCTGTTCCCAAGAATATTTAAATCAAATTTTTATGATTAAACGAAGTAACTCGATCAAATTTCGGAAGTTATTAAAATCAGAAATATTATCGATGAGATTCTGTTTAGATGTAAGTTTTTCTAGTACGTTAAGCACCTACAATTGTATCTAAATGGGTTTTCGATGAAGCCGAATAGATGGTGGAGTAGATGCGTAGGCGTACGAGGAACGACCAAAAAGCGTGAATGTATTATAATCGATGATGATTATAGTACATCAATGCCAAAAAGTTCGTATGATGACAATTCTGTTAACAAACAGTAACCAGAGCTGAAAAGTTGTTTTGGAGAGTGGTAACCACGACGGAACTTGATTATCGAACTTCCATTTCAGCGTGTCATCTTTGAATTTCTGTTTTACAATAATTTTTAATAAGGAAGCCATCCATATTTATTTGTAAAAATGTTTTTGTGAGCCAAGAGCCAGCACATTTGTAAAAATGTTTTAAACTTGGCAAAAGCGCGAATGAATATCGAGAGAAAACTCGTGATACCATCCTGAAATTAAAGTACAATCAAATTTGATTGCTTTTTTTATAACGAAGGCATAATTAAACATGAATTTATTCCTGCCCACACAATCGTAAACGCTCTTTATTACCAACAGATTTTAAAGCGATTACGACTGGCGGTGGGCAGCGAATGACCAAACGTGTGAAAGATGGATGACTTCTCCATCGTGACAACGCGCCTTGTCACACTACGCTACTAATTAGAGAATTTTTGGCCAGTGACAACATTCCTTCGATACCTCAACCTCATATTCCTCCGATTGCCAGAAATGGGGAACTAAAACAACTATGAAACGGAAGAGATTTGACAGTTCAGACATCAAAACCAATGTGGAAACCCTATTACAGAAAACTGAATTCTCTCGATGTTACAAACAATGGCGGCTGTGATTGGATTAATTTATTCACAATAAATTAATACGCTGCCTGAAGATTAATCAAGAATCAGAAAAATAATTCCAAAATCATTATGTTGGTTTTTCGTGGGCGGGAGCTAGAATTCACTCAACGTCTCACCCACATGTTGTAAGACGAGACTAATGGGTATCATCTTTTTCCACCAGTGATCCGCACACTTCTGGCCGGCTCCTTTCGGAATTTGGAGAGGTTTAAGCCAGATAAAATAGAGATGGAGGAGTAATGTAGTAATGTTTTTTAATCCGACTCGTTTCCACGAATTTGGAGAAGTTTGGGCCTGCTAAACGATTATATAAGAGAGAAGTTATGTAAGAGTACCAATTGTAACCACACCAGATTTATAATGTAGAGTAATGTAGAATGGATACCAATGTAAAGAATGTTGGCACGAAGATCGCTTCAACTATGAAGGACGCGATGCATTTATTTGCGATTACTGCTGAAGACAATAGGGCGGTCATCCGATGCCGCCTTAAGAACAAGATCAATTCTTGAGTCATATCTGAATATGTTTCTCTCTCTCCATAAGCGTTTGACATATGATTTTCCTAACATATTCGCCTGTCTCGAACGTACAAGATAATAAAGTTTCTTTTCTGTCTATGAAATGATTTGACCAGTAATTAGATATGTCTTAAAGAGGTCTTCTCGCTCCGGTTTCCCCTAATTTACAAAACCAAAACTTTATCTAAATCATATACAAGCGTACGAATCCGTAGCCTTTTTTATTGGTATTTTTATAAGTAAGATAATTTATCGATCGATTTCTGCAATTTTTAATTTATATACAAATGAATATATATAAACTTTTATTTTTCTTGAAGTTTTAACGAATTTATTCAGCCAAAAATAAAAAATAAAAAATAAATTTCTCTAGTCGATCAGAATCATCAATCACCTGGCCAATTTAGATTTTATTTTTTAAATTTTTAAAGTCATATTTAAGATTATGTGAAAGAGTTAAATTTCCAAATAATGACTATTTTTTCTTCTTCTTCACTCGTTAATACGGAAGATATACTAACTATTTTATTATAGGCCTATATGAAGAGAGATATTCTGTACGTATAACAGAAAAAAAAAACAGTTTTAATTAAATGTGCCAAGTTTTAAAATTTCGAGTTGTGTGGTGGAATGGTGATACCATTAAAATTAATGGACAATAAACTCGAGTAATAAAAACGATTCTCTTAATAGGGATGGACCTACGTTCAAATGGTTGGAAGGATGGAGTAGAATAACCTCACCAATCTAAGTTCTAGCTTTATCGAACAGTTGGAGCATCAGATCCATTGCAGTCACCCGCGCTAAGCGAGGAGAGAAAGAAAATTAAGGCGCAATGAATTCAAAATAAAGAAAAAGACAAACTACTATACGTATGCAATGTATATCGACAATTCCGAGAAGTCCATTGTACAGCCAAACAGTATACAAATAAATGAATAAGCGGATCCTATTTTAATTTTAAAATATTATTTTATACATCTATGGCCTTCTGAAGAGTAAATTAACTTTTCTTAATATTTCCAAATGCGCGCTTAATTTTCAACATTAAAAAGGATGCGTAATATATAATCTACACAACTGATCATTATCTGTGGAATCAAGATTCGGAGTGGTAACTTAATTCTACTCGGTTCCTCATAATATTTGAAGATATTTTTCTTTGAAATACGTGGAGAAACAATCAAACCAACCGAGTGAATAAATAAGAATATTTTTATGTAACTAGCAAAATCAAATACTTTAATGAATGCAATTCTTAACATATATTAGTAGGTGTATAAAGGGAGGAAAAATAATCTGATAAAACCATAACTAACTACAGAAAAAGTACAGTATTTAAATTAGAATGGTACAATACATTATTTGATGGAAGCTTTTTATCGCGGCTCTAAATATTTTTGTTTTTAGTTTATTTACTTTTTTAAATTAAGTCGCTTTTCTACACACCCAAAACTCGAAAATAGAGATATACGGTCAATGAAAGCTGCGATTTCAATTAAGGAAATGCAATTTATTCACACACAAAAAGTCTAGATTTTTTTTGTGTGTCTAAACACTTTTTTAAGAACTTTTTCTAGCTTATTTTCGCTATCGAAACTTGGCAACTCGCCTTCACCTCCTCCAGTTCGACACGTTGCAGCGTGTCGAACCGGTGTAAGGAAGCATTGGATCGTGACGGAAGGTTTCTCTAGCCAGTAAAAGGTAGAGAGCATTCGTATATATCGAAGCAAATGCTTTTTTCATGGTACTATTTGCTGGTGACTTTATTCATACGGACCAATATTTTTAAACAAAATTCTCCTATCGAAGTAACCGATAACCTAAGGATATCTAGCATTCTTACCCCAGGAATTAATCGATTAATTAATTCATTTAAAAGCGACTTAAATCAAAAATGATCTCGCCTTTTATATTTAAAAAAATGAAGGAACTATTAATTTCTCGCTTACAATTTATTTTTAATTTTTATTTTAAACAACAAAAGTATCCAACTATTCTGAAAAACAATAACTGAGCATACGCGAATCAAAATCCAAAGGTAATATAGAGAATTGGATGCGACTCGCGCTACAAGTTAATTTACTTTTCAAGAATTACAGACGGCGCTGGTATTGAACAGACATGTCTGTATAATACCAATGTCAAACAGATATTGCTACTGTACAACAGATTACCAATGTCAATGTTTAGATGACGATCTTTTGAAAAATTTAATACCTATTTTGATGATAAAATTATTAGTGTCTAACAACGTGATTTTATCAAAGTGGGAAATCTACCAAATTTCCTGGTTAAATCGGTTTGAAGTTACAAATTGATGCCATTTATTTAGATTTGGATATTTGACACAGTTTCACTTCGATCGCTGTTCGACAAATTGCTGAATTACGATTTAGGTGCGGATGATTTGGTACGATTTAAATCTTCTTTCACTAATATTATTCACTCGATATTAATTAATGATATTCTTTGTTGATAATATCCCTTCTGATGTTTTTCGAGGTTAGGTCTTTTTTTGTTTAACAGGCGTATTAACGCTTTAATTTATGGCGTTGAGTTGAACTTATCTTTTATTATAAGCGGATGACGTAATATTCCATCTGTTTCGACACGTGATGGACGATTATGGTGGCAACAACCTTGGTTTTTATCATCTGACCATGTGCGGATAATTACTTAAACATTAACATATTTAAATGTGGCACGGTGACATGTGCTCCGGTGAAACCAACGCTGTGTAATTACTATGTAAATAATGACATTTGACTACGTGTTGGTGCAGTCGATTTCTGTAAAATCAAATTGTATCTCCGATAGCAGTGTTTCCAGGATAATGGCTAAATTGGGAAGTTTATTTCGTTTCACCGTGCTGGTGCTATTTTAAAGCTTTAGCTTTTCGATTGGTCCAGTTTTACAATATCGATCATCCGTTTGATCCTCAGCATTTAATGTACATTATTAATGAGTCAACTTGGCTTGTTTAAACACATACTATCAAAAAAGTCCACACATTTTGTTGTTATGGATGATTATTCGTTATGTTTAGAAAGGTTAAATGTTTTTTCCATTATCGACTATCAGGGATACACGTTTTTCTTAAAATTTTAAATGAAACAAAGCTGAAATTTCTAATTCTAACTGGTACAGCCATTTACCAGTGAATATTACATCTAATGGAGTCAAGAAAGTTAGGGAAGATAGACGGAACTGGTGTCAGTGCCTCGAGTGCACTTTCAGCAGAATGAACAGCCAGAAACGACAATCCCAGTAGAGTATTTAAATTCACTGGAAACTTCTAGCACTCCTCCTGGTCTACTGGATTTAAAATCGGGAACCATGGTAATGCAGCTAAGAAATAAGTCACTAGCAAATTGCTTAAGCAACAGCTTTAAATGAAATAATTTAAAGATGTTAATTAATAATTTTTTCTAATTTTTGTAGATTGATTGATATGAAATCAATCAGTGTGTGATTTCAACTGATAAATATGCTTTAATTCCCAGAATAACTCTTTAAGCGATCAGCATTTTCCATTTGAATAACGAAGATAGTTTCCAGTGGAATCACGGTAATTAAAATCATGATCAATCTTTGGATTTATTTTTTTTAAATGTAGTTTCTCATGGTCGATTATGGTATATGGCAGCGTGGAGAGCGAATGCTTCCGATTAAACTTTTGTAATTTAAAATTTAACTTAACAATTTGCTCTTACCAGCTATATTATCCAAAATTAATAGTTAATTTTATAAAGATGTATTTTCTTAATTAGGAAGACTAAATATGGTTAATAATAAATTTTGATAATAATTAGATTAAATTTTGAAATCATTAAATTGTTATATTAAAATCATCATCGTCGTTATCAGATATCAAACCGTAAAATCATTCACCCATCACCAACATATTCTTTTATCGCTGCAATGAGTTTAGCAGATAAAAATAATAAAAAAAAAAAACAGTAATTTTAATGATAAATTGTTGTTAGCGTGTGGAAAATGTCGACGATTCTTCCATATTACGTGATAATTAACATCACGCCACTCAGAGGCGGTAAAAATCGTCTTTCTCACGTGACGTTGGCCACCTACTACAGATGAATGTCGTCATCCGCCTAGGTAAATAAGCCACTAGGTTTATGGCAGAAATATTAAATGTTACGCACATTGGCCTAGCTGAGGTAGTGCCAGGCGGCCATCGCACCCCTGGTTACTAATATCCGTACCATGTGAATATTTAGGTATTAATAATTCTTACTTCCGTGACAAAAGTTAACAGCTGGAGCCACTGGAAATGCGCAATAAGGTAATTGTCGATAGAGAAATTACTTATTGATGAGCGAGTTTATATATTTTCTGAAATTGTTTCTATCCGCGGGAGTAAAAGTTAACGTTCACTCGCGTATCCATTTATTTTTTATTTATTTTTTTTTTATGAATAAATATGGCAAACGGCCAAGCAGGAAGAGACTGCGCCCAAGAATCTTACGAAATTTTTTTTTTTTTACTATTCCGCGTATAAGTCGAACTATCTTTATAAAATTTCTTTTTTCACAAGTTTCACGGTTTATATTGGATTAGATACACTTTTATTACGGCTGGCGCCATCTAGGAATAAATAATCGAATCTTATTTTTTACCGATTTATTTGAAGAACAGATGTTGTTTCGGTTAAAACAATTAATAAATTTATTAATTATTATTTAAATATATCAAACTTTGTATTTAAGAATTTAGGTTAAAAACAATAAAGATTTTTAACTCTGATAAAACATTTTCCGTGAAAGTTTCTTTAAAATACCATTCTGTTCGGGAAAGTATCCAGTTTCGAGGAACTGAGAAATTTTATGTTTATGTTCTCGATGGCATTACAACACTGCCATGGCCCATGGCCCAACATGCGAAACACGGGTGCCGCTATATTATAACGAGTGCATCCGTGCGATACACTCGTTATAATATTGCGACCCGTAAAAACGTATATTGTCCGGATTTTCCGGGACAGTACAGGTTTTTGGTAATCGTTTCGTGTCAGTAAATGTCTCAAAAAGCATTCCAGATTTTGAAATCCATCTCGTCTTCGAAGTGGAAGTATTTATTTTTGAAATGTGAATGAAAAATCAGCTACATTTAGTAATGTTCGAAATGCGAGTCCAAACACGGATCGAGTCAGTATGGTCAAGCGCAGGCCAACAGTGCTTTACCAAAGTTCAAATTGTTCAGTTCCAATTGGTTATGGGACGACTTTCGGGTATTGTTATCGAGTTTAAGACGTTATGGACATGGTTAATTAATAAAATAATAAATCTGATAAGTCGGTAAATATATAAGAAGAAAAATAGGCGCGTTAAAATTATACCATCCATAGAAATTTTTTTCCTGTCCTGAATCGGCCCAGTAGGAAATGTTCGGTCTGAGCAACCATAAATAATGTGTGTGTTAGGAGGAGGGTGTATTGGATTTGTGATGATAAACGACCTAAGAGAAAAGTTATATAAATTATGGCATTTCTCAAAAATATATTTATGAGAAAAAATATTTTTATTCCGATTGCTTTATAAATTATAACGCGCTAACGCTTAATTGCTCGAAAAATAAAGATGGTAATGCGACATATCTGGAGATAAGTTGATTATAAAAACGGATCACGCGTTAAATAAAACGGGATTTTAAAACTAAAATTATCAAACTACCTATTTTATTCATCACTGGTTTAAACCTTTTACCAAAGACTGGTTGGTGGTAATATTAGGTTCAGTATATCACGGATTAAAAATTGGTGATGGACCTCTAATGTTTGTTAATGATATAAAAATAATCTCGCTGTCCGCGAGATTATTTTTATCTAGATCTAACATATTTATCAGATTGGCCGCCAGGAAATAGTTGGGCTTTCTACACTGGAAACCCGGATTCCAATCTCGGATCCTCTCCCTTGGAAATATTTATCATTGGGTCCGGTCTGTCTTCCACCATCCGACTGACCACCCGTAGGGCCGGTTGTATAGACGAAGACAATTTAAACCGGGACTAAGCGAGAAACTCGCTTTAGCCTGCGCCGAGTCTAAATTTGTGTCGGTTAAACTAACCAGTAAGATTAAGTATTGGTCTAAGCCTTGTTAGACCAATACTTAATCATAGTTTAAACAAGACAAATTTAGACTAGGCGCAAGCAGACCAAAGCTAAAGCGAGTTTCTCGCTTAGTCCCGGTTTAAATTAGTCTTCGTTCATACAACCGGCTCGTAGAGATGGCAACCTGTAGAAGGATTTGTTTGGCTCCGCCATTTAGTATTCTTACCGAGTGGCAACTGGCGTCATCTGTTGACAAAAAAAAGATAAACATAAATCTAGTTGTTTGAAGATTTATTTAGAAGATAAATTATATGTGTAATAAAATACTAGTGAAATTTCGATTTTCTACTATTTTACCTACCTCTATTTTTTATTTTCATATAAAATAGGAGGAAAAATGTTAAGAGGAGGGGTCTTAAAATTTTTTCATCACAGCGGGGTCCAGCTCGATGTGACCAAATATACGAAGGGGTGAGAGAGGCCCGAAAGGATTTGAAACGATACGATATAGTTTTATGGATGCTCCCAGAACTTAAGATGTACCATCTCCATCTCGTCATATCAATACGAACGAAAATTTGATTTAAAATGGTAACAATCGAATAATTTATCTATATTATTGCTTTTTAGATAATGTTAATCATTATTTTAGTATTATTATACAATATTCGGTTAAGCGCATAGTAACGACAGCGTGATGAATAGAATACTTCGATAATAAAATGAAGTTTTGTATATATATATAATTACTTCGTATGCCAATAAAAGTCTTATTTCGTGATTAAACACACAATTATCGGTTGAGGTGCGCGATACGACACCATGGTAATGATATTCGTTTATAAATTCTACATAAAATTCCCTTTAAAAACATCTAATGAAAGAGTATGATGAAAGGATACATAGAATACTTTTCGGCATCAATTTCTGTATCATAATCGATATTAATTGTTTTAGCTAGGAGTAATGCTGGTAAAACATTAGTTGTCTCTTACTTTAACACTTTGCGCCATCTAGTGATATTTAATATCGAAAGAAAAGTTGGGCCTCTCGAATTTCTAGATAAAAGGATCGAATAGAAAAACGGTGAGGTAGAGATATGCCCATACTGATGCTGAACAGTATTCTGTACCTTAATCTTAAATATCCTTTTTTTAGATTTAAATGAAAAAAGCTACACGCATTTATGCGCACTCACAATTTATACAGTATACAGGTTATAAAAATAATCTGTACTTTATAAACTAAATACATGTAGATAAAGAAATTACTGATATAGCGTCGACTATCCGAATTATTGGGATCGAGGCTGTTTGGTTAAGCGAACATACATGAGAATACCTAGTTCATACAAAAGTATATAATTATTGCGCGCGACATTATTACTGTTGCGATTTAAAATATGAAATATTATAAGAAATACAGTATATAAATAGTATTGAAACTCCCGCATCTCAAACGTGCATGCGCGTTTGTAGACAGGGCGGAGTGCCAGCCATACGTGTTTCCAGTAGTGAAAAGGAAGTTATATTGAGCAATTGTTGTCGGAAATGGGTCTCTTGACGGAGGAAAAAGTAGTCACAGTTGCGTATTATTTCCGCTCGTGCGGAAGTGTGGTGAAGGGGACCGAGTTTGGAAAAGGTTGCAGAACAATTCCGAGAGAGATTTAATAAGACGGTATCAAGTAACCCAGTTACAGTGTCTATTGCTACTAAATTTCACCGTACTGATAGTGTACTGTGTCAATGAAAAGAGAAGTTTGGTTGATCAGTAACTGTTTCGACAAATGAAACTCAAGCACGTATTGAGAATATTCTGTCATGCCTTCACACGAATAGACAGTGGTATCAACAGGATGGGGCAATCAGCCATACGGCTGGAGAATCTCTAGTTCTGCAAGAATACTCTCCAGGACGAATCATTTCGCGTGGTATTGACTTCACATATCTGCCCCATTCCCCCGATCTTACACCAGCTGACGACTACTTATGGGAATGTTAAAGGAAAGTGTGTTCAACTGTGAAGATCCACCGAGGACTTTACCTGAATTAAGTGAGCAAATCGTCTCCTTTCGCAGGAATCTACAGCAACCTCTCTTCCGGGATATGTTTGAGAATCTGCGTGAACAATACGAACATTGTCTACAATGAGGCGGTGCACACTTCGAACATTCGCATTACGCATATCGTGGTAAATGAACGCACTAATAGTGCGAATGTTAGTTTCTTTCAGGAGAAATAAATTAACAAATGAAAACAATTTAATATCGTTCGTCTTTTCATTTTAGTACTGTATATTTTGGTGCATACAGTACTTTGATTAATTTAGGAAATTATTTGTAAATAATAATCAAAACATTCACATAGTACAGGGGTGCACAGACTTGTTAAAACCAAGAACAGCATAGATTCACTGCGACTTAGAGGAGGGCCACATCAAAAACCACGAAAGTTATATATCGTATCACGTTTATTAATCACATATTACAAAGAAAAGTAAACAAGGAATTTGTAATAGGATGTGTGGTATGGCATTGATTTAACATTTTTTTTAAATGTTAGATTCGACATTAGTAGTAGACAGAGGCAAAATTGGTTCTAAATTTTCATTACTTAAGAAGCAGCGCTACCTGGTGCGCGTGTACCTGGTTGTTTTTTAAATTACCTATTTCATACAGTAAAAATAAAAAAAGTGCTTATTATTACAAATATGATGATTATTTGTTCTTTATTATTAAAAAAACATTATTGTCTAGTGTTGTAAACATAATTTCACATCAAAAAAGTATTATTTGAAAATGCATGGTTTCAAAACTACAAATGATATTTGGTTGATGGTGTAACTTGTTAAAATAATGCATAGTGAGGCGGGCCACCAACAAATCCACGGAGGACCGCGGTTTGTGCATCCCTGACATAGTAGCTAAAGCCAACATCTGATTTTTAACTCCTGTTAAGACTACTTTAGCATAATGTATATATGCTAACTATATGTATATATTACGGCAAAAGTGATAAATCCGGATGATTACGCGTAATCACCCGGATTTAGCATCTTTACCGTAATATACTGTATGATTACGATTACGCATAATCGCCGGTTATTATGTATAATCACCAACCATTTCGGTAATAGTGATAAATGTTTTTCATATATTGCGAATTTATCACATTTACCGGTGATTATGTTTACTCCCCGGTTGGTAGTGGTAAATATGATAAATCACACTTAATCAAATTTACCGGACATTACGCATAATGGCCAGTGTAGGATGGTAAATTTGATTAATAATGCTTTTTCATCGAATAATGAATTAGTTGGCTGCATTCTTCTTCATTTACGTAATAAGTTCGCCTTTAAGAGATAAAAAAAAAATAAATAAATCTCATTCGGTTCAATAAATAATCGCCAATGAAGAAATTAGAG
>WUQG02451022.1:0-12924 GCA_011317285.2 Androctonus mauritanicus | reverse complement strand
TTAATTAGAAAATATTAATAGAAGTTAACCTTAATTAAAATAATACGATTTTCTAAATTGTAAGGAGATTTTTTTTGCATTTTATGTTAAATTAAATTAAAGCAGCAACAAATGTATCAGCAATTAATTATGTCACCTACGTCATCGAAATTCTTCCCCTCTACGCAATTTACCACACCCCTATTTATAAGACAACAAGAACAGTCGATTTCATTACAGGCAGCCGTGCAGTGAATTTCCAGACATTTTAAGTGATTTACTTCCTGTCATTGCTGCTCTTACGGACGATGTCTACACCTTTATTAAACAGACTGTACATTCCTATTTCTCTCTAATTCATAATTCATACTGTATTTAAAATGTATATAAAATATCTCATTTTGCAGAGTTATGATCACCTGTCTGATCATTTTTCTAAGGTAACAAGATTTATAAATGATAGTCTTACTATCATGCAATTTATCTTCTAAAACGTTGTGTTTGCAATCAGATGGAGTCATATTCCTTCATGAAGAAAGAAGTCAAATTCTTTCAAGGAAAAAGCCAAAAAATTTCAGTCTCAACAACTAGTCACAGCAGCAGCAGGAACTTCAGTTACAGCTGGAGTAATTTCAAGTGCTGAGAAAGAGCAATTGTAATAATAATAATAATAATAATAATAATTTTTTATTTTTATGTTTTGTTAATAATTTCATAATATATTTTCAAATTGTTAGGAAATTTCGGCACAGCTATGATTTGATTCTGCCCAAGAAAGTCCACAGTCTGCACATACATGAAGTTATCTTTTATATTTGTTGCTTAACAATTATTCAGTTCTTGTAACAGGAAATAATTTTAAATAATAATCTTAGCATTAAGACAGATAAAGAAAAATAAACAACTATACAATTGCAGAAAGTACTTTCGGTTTTATTAACCTTCCTCAGTCTGCATACAAATATTTGAAAGAATAGTGATTCAAATAACAATAGAGTAAACGTGCTAAATTTTAAAACTAAATGTTTGATTAACGTATAAATATAACAATATAAACATAAATATAATATTAATTATACAATGGTAAAATTAAATAAATACAAACAGAGTCTACATTAGAATTAATACATGAGTTGACTAAATTATCATAGTCCCGTTTCTATGCACTGTTTCCATGTGCTACTGATTTGATTGGGATCTACCCTATTAACCAGTGCAATGACCTCCTTACTCTTACTTATCTAGATGACTATCTTAGATGTGAAGTGTGAATGTTATTTTTCCTCTTATAGGGTTTTCTTCAATTTGGACAATCTTGGCATCTTTCCAATTGATTTCTATATCATTAATTTTCACTCTTTGAGTTAATGCTGTTTTATCCAGACTTTTATTAATGTTGTATATATGTTCCTTGACTTTTCTATCAAGAGATCTTAAGGTGCAATGTATGTACTGTATATTCCTGCTTGTTGTATTTCTTTATCTACAAAGGGAGTTTCATACACACCTGGAGCTTTATTCTTGTTAAGGCAGTCCTTACCATTCCTTAAGCAATTAAATAAAGTATTTTTTCTATTGAAGACTATTTTATCCTCCAAAATGCATTCTTTAAGTGAATCGAAAAGTGATTGATTTGTTTTCACCAAATGAATCATAATTCATTCAAGTTACTCATGATCAACCCATCAATAATTGCATCTAAGATAAATCATCAATTCTTAATATCATACATTTAGTAAGCTTATAGCTATTAAGACAAATTTTCTTTAGAGTTGATTTTCCTTTTGGTTGCATCAGCTAGTTAGGTGATTGTATGAATTTCAAACGTGCTCTCATAATTTTGTTTGGATTAAGAGAGGTGCCAGATCATCAATGTCTAAAAAATTAGTGGTAAAACTGTATTAAAAATAAATAATAAAATTCTTTACCTACTTTATTCATGTATTAGTAAAGATATAGTTTCTATTAATGATATTGAATATTGTTTTAAAGTTATTAAACACTATAAATTTATTATAGTGTTTAGTATCTTTTTAACTCAAAAGAGAGCCCACAATTTTTAGGATATTGAGGAATGATAAACATAAACAAAAGAAGTCTAAATCAAGAATATATCAAACACTGATATACTATAATGAAGTCTGAGAGAGTTTTACATCAAAGTCACAATGAGATGCTTGGAAGATAATTAAAGAATTACCAATATGATAATAATTAAGAAACATCAATATGATAATAAGAGAGGAAATATGAGAACTGCACTAACAAAAATAGTTTTATGAGTTGATATAAACATCAAATGGAAGGAATCAAAAGTACATAGAAGAGTTGATAAAGATGAAGATAAATATATAGCTAAAACAATAGAAATATTAAGAGAGATAAACATATGATTATTATTAATGACAAGCAATTGAAAATTTACATAATGTGTGGAATTTTGTAAACAAGTTATAATCTAAGGATAATAATTTAGTTGTATTTAAACTTATAAATTAAAAAGGAGCAATTATATAATTAATAACATAAATATAAAATTCTATACTTTAACAACATTGGTAATAATTTAATTTGTACAAAAAATAATAATAAAATGGAAATAGTATTATTGATAATTTAAACATAAATTACCGGTAATATGTTTTATTAATAGTTTTTGATGAAATTGATGAAAGATTTTGTTAACATAACATACTCATATAATATGAAAGTTTTAAATTTTAACATTATATTTGTTTTTCAAAGCATTTTTATAAAAAACTAATAATAATAATCAATTGACATTTTAAATTGTTCTGTAAGTTTTGTAAAGCACTGAATGACAAAAAGCCGAAAGTATTTTATAAAATAAAAATAAAATTATTAAGTTTACTGCTTTATAGTGCTTGGTTTGAAGTTAATAATTTAGAAAATGTAAGCAGTTTGATTTATAATATGCTATAAATTCATTTTAGAGAAATGTTTTTGATTATTTTTTCATCATGTTCAGCCATTCTAACCAAATTTCATATAGAGAACTGATTATACATACATTTTAAATATAAATATATGAATATGCGATACTCTAATACAAAATATTTTGCATACATTTTAATTCTGATTTACATGAAGGAAGCATTCTTGAAAAATGTTCATAAATCAAATTCTCATAAATCTAGCACTAAGTCACCATTGATTTAAATGGAGAAATTAGGAAAATATAACATGTTCCTAAACCTAAATGTATCAACCATTTTTCCCTGACATTCCATCTAATTACATACGTAAATTACACCAGCAATTCCAACTAAATTTCATATTAGATCATCATCATCTAGAATATAATCAAAACCAAATTTCATAATGAAGTATGATTACTTCAATCAAGTTTAGTATAAAGTGTTATTAAAAATACAAAAGTATAATTGTTAAAAATACATTAGCCTATACATTTTTAATCTACAAAATTATTTATTTTCTTATATGTGTTTTGCCTGGCTGTTTAATAATCTCTGATTGGAAAGTGACATAAAACTAGAAAAAAAGGAAGGAAAATGCCTCCAATAAACATCAATATTTATCAGTGTTTAGTAATTTGTAATATAGTTTTTCAAGAAAATAGTCAATTCATTATGAACATCATAAATCAATGATATAGTAAGCTATTAAATATTTTATCAAAAATAAACAACAAACAAATTAAAAAAAAAATGCATATAATTTCAATATAAACTGTAAAACTTCAACTTATATCAAAACTTGACAGAACACATCCCATATTTAAAAGAAATAAAACCAATATTTTTCTATAAAGATTCTTTTATAAAAGTTGAATAAATACTTAATAAAGATTTTAAAATTTAGTATTATATGTGAAACTCACTCATATTGTTCTGATAATTAATAATAATATAGTGACAACTTTTGCAAGTTGGGTTTTATAAAATGGGAAAAAGCTCAAATTTATTTTCAGTGCAAATTACACTTACTTAAATAAGCAAGATCTCATACATAAATATTTTATAATTTTAGACTGACCTGCATATTTATAAATTTAAATAAGAAATTACAATCTATCTGTTTTAAAAAATTATTGCCTGTGATACAGTTAACAATCTTAACATCTTTACAAAGTGTTTATTAATTAAAATAAATTTATATATATTAATAACTTAGTGTTTTGTATATTTATATGAAGTGCATAAATATTTAATAAAATATTTATATATTATTTTATATAATCCTATTAGTCAAATCTTACAGAAGGAAGTTTTCTATATAGTTTAACTTTGAACCAAGTAATTGCATTCATCACGGAAAAAATTTTGGTGCATTTCATCATGTCATTGGCAGGCCTTCTTTCATGTCTGTGTAAATAATATTGGTTGTTGACCTATATTTTCATATTTATATTGTTCAGCTATTCTTGCTTCTTTTTGGTTCTTATTATTTAAGAGAATAGTTTTTAAAATAACAATAATTTAGATTGAATTTAATAAAATTCATAATGATGTATATAAATATAGCCAACAATTATAAATGAGAGCATACAAAATCTCAATCTACAAAAAAAAAACACTGAAAGAGATGTACATACAATTATAACAGATGGGCACTTAAAAGATAGATCAGAGAAACATCAGAGTATTATCAAATTGGAATAAGAGAAAAAAGCTTTAAGCAAAAGTACAATATATATTGGAGTAAAACAAAAGTTATTTTTCAATAACAATATATATACAATAATCACAAACTAGTTAAGATTATGCTCAGCCAACAGCAAGAGTATTCACATTTACTGTTCATGTTGAAAGCAAATGTTTCACATTATATCTACTGTAACAGCATTGAATGCAAATGCTTCAATGTTGAATTCTTGTATTTAGGGATTTTAAACTCTTACATTTTGAAACATATGTGGTTTTTTTTAGATCATTCTAAAAATTCAGATACCACATTAAAGATTCAACATATGTATAATATTTTTTTTTCTTCTCTCTGATAAGAAAAAAAACTGTGTTTTTGAACCTTAAGTTATAATAGAACTCAAGTTTTGAACAAAAACTTTTCATTGAAAAGTTTTTGTTCAAAACTCAAGTTCTATTATAACTCAATGTGAAATATTTGTTAATTAAGACAAAAAATTTTTTGATTTGACATTAAAAATTTAACAATTCTGAGATCAAAGATGCAAATTTTTTTTTTGACTAATGATTTTATAATTTTAAAACAGACCATTTTGAAAACTTAGTCTCTATTTTATAAATATATCTGTTATTTCAGAATAATTAAAGATGCACAATTAAATATATGTCAGTTACCTTCATGTTGCATTTCATAAAAATTGTGAAATATTTTAAAAACTTTTAGGGGAATCTCAGAAGTTTGAATTCCAGTCATTTTAAACAGTTAAAAGCTACCAGATTAAAAGATATAGTGTCAACATTACCTTCAATGGCAGAACATAACTATAAAACTTCATAAAAATCTACTAATTTGTTCACAAGTTATTGGGGAGATAGAACAGATAGCATGATGATCTAACAAGTGTGAATTTCCTTCTAAACACTGATGAAAATTTATACTGTGGTTAATTTTCATTTACCCTTATTTTTATGACTTATTTGAAAATAAGAATTTATTATTTAGAATAACAATTGAATAATTTATTTTTTTTAATTTTTAAAATTATATAACAATGTATTAATTAAAGTTATACTATATATTTTTAAAAATTAATGCAAAAAATAAATCATCAGCTAATTTTTAATTTGCAGTCTTATTTAAAAAATTAAAAAACTTTTTATATATTTATTATTTCTTGTAAAGGTTATGGTTAATTTTTAGTGGTTTGGAATTTAACAAAATAATATTTAACAATAAATTAATAATCCTTAAACATTAATAAGGCAACATAATAACGATATATAAGTATTAAATTATTTTTGCTTTTACAAGAAAAAAAATAAATGGATAGCAATAATTATTTTAAATTGTAACCAGTTATTTATGGGACTATAACAAATATCTCCCAATCAATCTAGCTCTGACAATTTTATCAAATTTTATTACTACAAAAAATTTCAATCTAATCATCTGCAGCAATGGTAAATCATAAGTTTAATTTATGAACTTCCGGATTTCTGGATTCTCACATGAGATTAGAAGTGTTAAAAACAAAACAACTTTCCTGAAAATACTAACTGTATTTCCAAAAATTATTATTTAAAATTTGTATTGATTCATATTTAATATTCAATAAAAGATATATTGAATGAACAAATTGCTTGATTATTGAAAATAGTTATTTTGATCTTATGTCTATGAAGATGGAATCAGACATCTAATAATTTCTATTGATGTTACTTCAAAAAATATTAAAATTAAAAAACAATTAAATTTAAAAATAAAAATTAAAGCTTAGTAATACAAACTTTTAACAAATTAACAAAATAAAATGTTTTTATCAAATTAAATCTTTTTTAATTAATTTCAAACTTAAGTTTTCTTAAAACCATATATAAAACCACAATTCAAAATTAAATTTTTATTCATCATGCAATCATTCCACATAATCAAATATTTAAATTTTTTTTTCATTAAGGAATTATTTAAATTTTATTGGATAAAAGAATAACTTACCAGTTCTGCATGTACTGTTGCCTCTTCTATATATTTAGCAACACCTGTTACAAATGCATTTCGGTCTTCAAAGTTTGTATCAAAATTTGCATGATAGACGATACTACAAGGCTGAGCCTCTATACAGGGCTGTTGATCTGGCAAAGGTAATTCATCTAAGACATCAACATTTGAAAGTGCATCTGCTAAAGTTACCTTTTCAGCAGCCATCTTCCAAAAAATATGTATTATATCTAAAAAAATATATTTATATATTAGTTTGTTTATCCTCATTAGTGTTACATCTGTTTTTAAATTGGAATATTTCAAAGATTATTTAATGAAATTTTATAAATCTTTCTGATATACATTTCTATAAGTTGTACTTAAGAGTTTAAGACTATCCATTATTTTTTTTTTAAATAAAAAAATCTAAAAAGATATTCAAAATTTCAAAAATTTATAATTTATTAGATAGCTGGTGCAATTTGTCTGCTATTTCAGCCTGGAATGTTTGTTTTCTGGTAGATTAAGTTGCATTATCATCAAATTTCTCAGACAATAAAATAAATACTTTCAAGTATTTAATTATGTATAATTTAATACTTAAAATAACAAAAAAATCAATAAATTGTATAAACGTTTTCCAATTTAATGTATTTGCATGACATTTTTTAAATCTGTTGTTTGTGATATGTGTTTCAGGAAGAAAATAAAATTGAACATTCCCTTTCTAATTTATCTAACCATTTGTCAGTGGATAGATTCATCAAATGGTATCAGGAAAATTTAAAGGCAGTGAATAAGCAGTCGACCATCAATCTGCTGATCACATGCATTTCCTCATTCACTAGCCTTGGTCGATATAGCTCTATAAAATGAAATATCAGAATAAATTGGTCTTTAAATATTTCTGAGATGTCTCCATTAGTCAAGATACTAATATAATCACATTCTGCAATCAAAATTAGGCAATTCTATTTTGTGAAAACCCTCATAATGACAGTGATCATTTTTCAGAACAACAAATGAAATAGCCATTTCAACTATTCATCTTTGAGCTGTGAATTATGGATTAATCATCTTGTACTAACAAACAGTAATAAAATGACAAAAATGAGTAATGGACATGAAAAATACAGAAATAAATTGAATGCAAGATTTCAAACCCAGAAATATTATACTTTTATTGATTAAATACTCTCACAAATATTGTTATTTTTCCATACTTAACTCGTTCAAGTCCATTGATATATATATATGTAGTGTAATTGGCATCTGTCAACTAATTGAAACCAATTGAAAGAGAAAACTGAATTTTCTTTTTCTAAAGCTTTGTCTAAATCAGATGGAGCACAAGGACATGATACTAGGCAAATTTTTTCTTCAGACAGCTTATATAACAGAAATTTAAATAAACACATTCATGAGATAGGTCAATAAGCTGTATTCCCAACCAGGCTAACTTTGCAGCTATGAGCTTTCTAAGACAAAGGATGATGCCCTATACTCCAGGAAATTTGCCTGGTATCCCCTATATCTTCCATTTAATTGGTAAATAATTTATTTTTATATCAAAATTTGAATTATACCATCCACTGTATATGCTACATTGTGTAATATAGATCATTAAATTAAATCAATTAGAAGTATCTTTATTTTAGAACTTTGAATATAAATTTCTGATATTACAAGAACTTTTGGTAAAAGCTGTGCTATCTGAAAATAACAACACAAAACAGCAGCTGAAAAATAATAACTAAAATTTTAATGTTAAAAGATAGAATTCAAGAGCACAAAGCTGAAATTAAAAATGGAAATCTAAGAACAGCATTAGCAGAAAGATCCTACAAACATAATATACCAATCAAATGGGAAAACATAAAAGTTGTAAAATCTTGTAATAATTTAAAAGTAGGCTTGTTGTTGAAATCATTAGAAATAAATTAAAGGGGACCATATAAAAACATCATTAATGGACAGACAAGTAGGATATTTCTATAGCATGGCAATACACCTTTGAAGAAAACTGGAAGTTGATAATGTGATACATAATAACCTAAGTATCCCATACAGGCCATTTAATTTAATTTTAGTTTTAATTTTTAACAAATTTAACTGTAAATATTCATAAATTTGCTTACTGGAGAATATATACCAGTAAAGTAAAATATGTACACATCTTACATATTACTAATATTTATTAATGGAAATTTATAATCTTAATGTTGAAATTTTTAAAGTTTGTATTCTATTATGATATATATGTTTGAAAACAAAATAGAAAAATATTTTGTATTCTGTTCTTAATGCTGATGATGGCTATATAGCAACCAAAAACTATTCATTTAAATTTTATAGTTATTATTTTTCAATTGCTGTTTTATACTGTTATTTTCAGATGATATTATTAGCAGTTAGTTAAAACAGTAACTAACTGTTAATAATATATTTTAACATAACAGTTTGTTCTGTTATGTTAAAATACTATAGTTACACATTAAATATTTATATAATTTCATGATAAATTTATAGCTAGATTATTTGCAATTGTAAATATTAAATATTGTTATGTAATTTTTGAAATTTTCTAAAATTTGGAAACAAATAGGCATATTTTATATATAAAAGTTCATTACTCCAATACAGCAATCTCTCATCAACCATGGGTTCTCCATAATAATGAAATTTATATATATGCAGTTATATAAATCCACAAGAATTCACCAATCATGGATCTGGGATTCGAGTATACGCAGTTTTTGATAACAGCAACTAAATGTTTTTTGTAAATATTTTCTATTTATTATTACTTTTCACTGCAAATTAACAATTTTATAAATATCTCATTTTGTATTTTAAAGAATGGTGAGAATTTTTGCATTAAAAGGGAAAGGAGGAACTGGAAAAGAAAAAAAACCTAAACTGCCTTAAAAACCTGATAGTCAATATAAAAATAAAAGCACCATTTAGGCAGATAGGTATAACAAAATAAAAGTAACTTTAATTATGAACGTTTTCGACGCTCTAGGTGCCATCATCAGGTAATACATAGTTAAAGAACGGAAGAACGCAGATGGTTTTCGAACAAATACAATTTAAATTGGTTACTATGGTTACAATAGGTTATACGGCAAAATAAAAAGAAGAAATCATAAATAATTAAAAATAAATAAATACATTACATTAATTAATATAGTTGCAGATAAAAAAGCACACAGAGTCCATTAATAACACATTAAGCTTACTTATGGATACAGAGTCCATTAATAGCATATTAAGTTTATTTGCAGATACAGGAGGGTTTTCATAAGAGGTATCTCCAGGGGAAGGCAAATCCTGGACTGGATGGTCATTAAGGAAGTATTCATGATTACTTCTAGAAAAAATCTCGAGCACTTCAGCCATAGTGATGTGCTTCTGTTTTTCTACTTTTCTAACTATTTTTTAGCTTCTTGCCAATTTACACTCCTGTCTTTCTCGTAAACACTTCTAGCCAACGCCGTATTTAACCTCCCACAAGCTATATCTTTCTTATGTTCCTGCAGTTGCATCTCAAGTGGTCTTCCAGTCACTCCTATATAACTTTCTTCCTTACTATTTTCATTATTTATTGTCGGGATATTATAAACTCCTGCCATTTATAAGATCCCGACAATAAATAATGAAAATAGTAAGGAATGGCATCATAATAAAAAAGCATGGTTACTCATACTATTTTTACTGAATAGTGAACTCAGCAATTTTATCCAGATATTTTCAAATTTTGCTCAACTAATAACTTGCCTAAAAAATTTTGGTCATGACAATGCTCTAGTCATCCAGCTAAACTTCAAGGCATCCAGAATGATGATTTAGAAGTTAAGATAGTTTATTTGCTGCCAAGCACATCAATTCTTCAAAAAATGGATTAAGATATCATTTCAACTTTTAAGACATATCTGCAAACACAACCCTTGAAGGTATGATAGAAGTAATTGAAACATCAATGATGGTGAAGGAATATTGGAAGTTGTATTACATTTTGAAGGCCATCACCAACATCTTGTCTTCCTGGGAAGAGATGAGCCAGTTATACATGAATGGTGTTTGGCAAAAGTTGTTGCCAAATACAGTTTCAGATACAGACTGAGACAGACAGACAGCAATTATCAAATGTGATAGATGAAATCACATATATAGTTCAAATTTTTAGCATTGACAATGTTGATACTTGGGATATTACTGAATTGTTTGAAAATCATGCTGCATCACTTTCAAAACAATATCTTGAAGAGTTGGCTTTATAACTAGAACAGGTACCAGAAGAGAAGAAATAAAAGGATTGGAACCTATCAAGGAATTGTTGAAAAATCTTTTGAAAATCTCTCTCTCTCTAAAATTGCTGAGTTCACCAGAAAAATCTTTTCTGGTGAACTCAGAAAACACAGATCTGCAAAGAGTCAGTGCTCTTCTCAAACCCTACTACAAATGCTTGTAGGAACAACACAGAACTTCCCAACAATCAACATCAATCCAGTTTTTTTTAGGAAACTGTTCCAACAGAAAAATAAGAATCAAGACAAGGCTTTGGATATAACTTCCATTTATCAATCTAGCAAGAAGAGACATTGATAGCCTGAAGTAGTAGTGTGTCCTTCATCATGAAGGATTTTTTGTAAATTTAATATTGTATGAACTTTTTCATTCATAAAATATTTAAATACATTATCCAGCTATATTGTATTTTTTGTCAATAAACATCCTAATTTTTGTGTGTATTTATGTTGAAAATTAATATAATTGTCTAGTTTATGGAAGTTTTTCAATTTTGAAATATCTCACATTGTATATGTTTATGAAAAACTAAATGCTCTTATAAGTGATTAAATGTACAATCTCTCTCAACGTGTTAGCAATATCATATGCATTTGGAACATATAGAGAGAGTTCCAAATGCATATGATAAATGCTCTTAGCAGTTGTGTATAAATCTTTTTAATTGTACGAACATTTTCAGCAATACATTGGTTGCCATCTTCAGGCTCAAAAACATAACGGTTAAGAACTGTAGAACAAATCTTAAATTTAAACAGGTTTCCTTGGATATCATATAACTCTTATTATAATTTTACAAAAACAAAATTATTAAATATACAACTAAAGTAAATGATAGTTCTAAACTGAATAGTTTACATAAAAATATGGGATAAATAGGTAAATAAAAAACAAACGAAATACATTACATATAAAAAAAATGACACTGCAAACTGCCCACATTATGAAGCACATTTAATGTTTCCTCATGGTAACAGTTATGCAGTTCTTTTCTTTGCGTCTTTCGATTTTCTAAGCAAATATGCCCATGTGTGCAGTACTTCTATTGCTGGCTTTTTGTTGAGGATTTGTTCATTGCCTTTTGCCTTCAGGATTTCTAAAGCTTCAGTTATTAGCACCTGAGATTTCTTTGCCAAAGGTTTTATTATTTTTGCTTCCTCCCATTCTATTTGCATGTCCTTACTGTAGGCCTCTATGGCAAAGGCCATATTGAGGTTCCTGGCGGCAATATCGTTCTTGTGCTCATTGATTCTTTCCTTCAGCATTCTGGTGATGACCCCTATATATGCAGTGCTTTGTTGGGAATCTAACATCTTTGCTGGAATCTTGTATACCCCGATCTCTGACCTTTGGTTCTTCTCTGCTTCTCATTTCTTATTTTATTAAAAATCGTTGGTGTTCTATAACTGGCTGGCCTCTTCTTAGCCTTCCTGATAATGTTCTTTACTGAGCTGTTTTGTCATCGGGTATGGTACTGGTATGTACTTCTGGCTCTGCACTTCCTCTGTGTTTGCGTTATGCAGATTAGATGAGTTTTGAACTACTGCTTGGTGCATCTTCCTCATATATCGGTTAACTTCATATATAATAAATATATGAGATTGGCCAGCAGCATGATTATACAAGAGGTTTTTTAAAAGAAATGCAAATGAAGATGCACCAAGCAGTAGTTCAAAACTCATCCAATTTGCATAAAGCAAACACAGAGAAAGTGCAGAGCCAGAAGTACATACCAGTATTGTACCCGATGACAAAACTTAGCTCAGGAAAGAACATTATCAGGAAGACCTCCCAGTTATAGAATACCAACGATTTTTAATAAAATAAGAAATGAGAAGCAGAGAAGAACCAAAGGTTAGAGATTGGAGTATACAAGATTCTGCAAAGATGTTAGATTCCCAGCAAAACACTGCCTATATAGGGGTCACCACCAGAATGTTGAAGGAAAGTATTAATGAGCACAAGAAAGATATTGCCGGCGGGAACCTCAATACGGCCCTTGCCATAGAGGCCTACAGTAAGGACATG
>WUQG02451011.1:0-12925 GCA_011317285.2 Androctonus mauritanicus | reverse complement strand
CTCTTCATTGTCACCAGCTAATCGCCGTCTACATTTTGATTTAAAATCAAAAAAATATGTATGTCGCAATATATATTTATATACCGTATATGAGACCCCTAGAACCATAAGAAATGCAAAATAAATTCACTGTTCATTCTCGAATGGCCCCCTTAAAAATCAAAATGCCTCTTTGTGGGGCGTGCACCCCACGTTGGGAATCACTGCTTTATAGGCAATGATAAGACGACTTTCTCTACAGATGTGAATGGAATGGCATTGTTATTAGCGAATGATTGAGAGCTGACATTAAGAAAAACTAATCACGAACATATTTGTAAATTCTAAGAAGTCGTTTATTAAAAAATAATTTTCGTTCTCATAAATTCTAAGCTATAACTGCTACATTTATATTTTTTAACTAAAATATACACTTAAATCATGTTATTCATTGCATATCATTATTGAACAATATACTAATGAATAGACGACGATAATTAATAAATAGTATTAATTCTAGTACACATAGAGCATTCTAGGAACGTAATTCTGACTTATTACGCCTATGGGTTTTCTGGTTTCATTTAACGTTATGATTTTCAGTAACTTAACTCCGACGTTAAACGAGGATCCACTATATTGTATTTAAATGTAGTGATATACTTCTATTATTTAAATAGAAAGAATTTTATTAAATTTTATTTCAATTAAAATTATAACTCTAAATTATATATATAATAAATTATATTATTATATATTTCAAGAATATAATCGCATGAATTTTTTTCAAATTAAATAACGGTTCTTTGAGAAAGTAATCACATTTCGAAATATAAAACTCATTTTCGAAATAGGATAATTTAAAGAGAACAAAGGCATTACTTTTAAAAACAACTGTGATAAAAATTCATATAAACAATATTCTCTGTTCTTCATCTCAAACCTTAAAAGCAATTTTCATCATGGAAAATGTATTTTTAGGTTTTTACAAATTTCTTTATAACTACTTAGATATGCAATACTCCAGTTTGTCGCATGAACTATAATATTAGATGAATATTTTATATTTAACAAACTGTATTTTAATTTTAACGATTACTCTATAGATCTACTATAACTTCTTCTGTGGTGGTTGAATCTAAAACACTATTTCATTGTCTTTTATCTTGAAGTATGAAAAGTTAATTTATTAACATTATGGTTCCTGCGACAACTGGAGATGATGTAAGAAAATTAAATGCCTTCCTACATGTTATGTTGAACAATCGGTTCTTCTTTTATTAATTTTTCAAAAGAATTTCGATTCTTCTAATATCCTTGAATAATCTAAATAGAAATTAAAGATTGTTCGATTCATTCCAACTTAATTTTTCCATAAATCAAGATAAAAAGTTATCTGAGATTTGGGTGGAAGCGTTTCTCGAAGAAAGTGGAGTAAATTCTCCCAATAAAGAAGCTGTTTCTTCGATTATGATACTCAATCGATGGGTATTTCGATACGATTCGAGAGCTGATCGCATTTTTTCGTATCTTCGAGAGTTCATTACAACATGGAATTTGATATCCTCTGTATCTTGGCTTGGCTCTTCCACATCTTCTGTTCGGTTTTGTCCTTCCGAACGAAACTTTTTATATATTATTATTAATTTATGAATAAATCGAAAAGAAAATTCTAGTAACAAACCAAAATGGCAGATAAAAAAATACAGACATCCCAAGAATAATTGTCTAGTATCCTCTCCAGCAAAATATTTAATTCCAAATAAAAGTGTTAAATAGAAACCGACGAGGGTGCCAATAAATACATAGCTGACGAAGAAATCAGAATTGAAGAGAAAACAAATGTGTTTAGGGCAGTCTTCGAGTTCATTTTTCGCTGTTACTTCTACAGTTGAACATTCCATTCTCCTAAAAAATATAGCATATTATCATCAACTTAAAAATTATTAATTAATTTAAATATAATACACAAAATACAAGAATCACAAATTCGATATTGCTTATAAAAACTTAGCATTAACTAATGAATAAATTACGATGTTTATAATTTTTTGAATGATATCTTTCTTCGCCACTTTATAAACAATTAACTTATTACCAGACCAAAAAAAAAAATTCTTCTTGGAAACTAGAAAAGTTTTAAATTTGCATATTTGCATTTACATCATCACAATAATATATTACTTGCTTCAGAGTTAAAAATTCTCAACTATATTATTAGTATTTAAATTAGTTTGAAATTAATCGAGTATTTTAATGAAATGATCAAATTCTTTTAACAAAGCGTGATAAAATGCGAATTAGAAGTAGTATTAATTTTCTATGCGGAACGTCAGAGGTCGACTTTGACCATTCGACAGGTGTATAGTAGTATCGAATATTAAATTTATAAAGTATTTGTGTCCGAAAACAATATGACCAAGGTATTTCAGAAATATTAAATATGTAAAAATTAAAATGAAGTGATAATTCGTAAAAATATCTGATAGGAAAAAATGCAGTAATTTTTTCAATCATATTTTTAATCAATAATTGTTATTAATCTAATGTAATCTATTCTTAAGCTACCAGAAAAAAGTTTAAAAATTACTGTGTGTAGGATTTTCTTTTAAATATCAAATCGAAAAATCGTAATCGTAAAAGGATTCGGAAGCGTAACAGTTGATTAGCACAGTAGATCGTTCACAAACTGTACATTTAAACTTGCGAAATTCTGTTTTAGAATTCTGATAAGTATAATCACATATAGATAGGATTATAATCATATATTAAGATCGCTCCAAGTCAGAGAATAGAAGAAATCTTATTTAATACGTTAAACTTACCTGCGTTTGAGTTCATTATAATCACGTTGCGTTTTACTTCTTCTAACTCTTAGTTACGACACCTATCGGATTCTTTAATAAAATTTCGTGACGGCACAAATATGAAAGCAGCCCATGCAACGTCGTTTAGATCGTTTTCTATGGATAAAGCTTTATAATAAAAGAACAATAATAACACGAGAATAATGGTCAGTCAGAGCATGGAAGAAATGAATGTGGAATGAATATGATTCTTAGAGATACAAAGAATTGTATTCCTAAAAATCACAGATAAAAAATGGGAGAGAGCTAAATGATATTTTAGCCCTCCAATTCCAGGCCCGTCAATCTCCGTCTTCCACAATCGCTGATCCTTCTTAGAGGAGGGCAATCCGTAGAAGAGCTTGTTTCGTCCTGTCATTTAATACTCTACCTGAGTGAAAAGTGGCGATATCTGTTACCAAAATATATATATCAATTAGACTGAGATCTCGAAATAGTTTTCATAAGGCTGAATTTCCGAAATGATATTCATAATGTATCTGAATTTCATTCAAATCAGGTATTATTAACGTGATCGATTGCAATATGTATATATATTGCAGTAGATCGAATTAAAAAATTATTAAATTGTGAAAATCTATTTCTCCGTTACGTCAGGAATATTACCCTGGTTTTTATTTTTTGATAGAATATTTTCTCCAATAGATCCCAATAAAATGTGAATTTTATCAATATAGGATAATATATGATATACGATGACATTGTAAAAATATATAGCCATAATCAGCGCTGTCATTCAGAATAATTTTTCTCTCGAATAGAAAATTATAATACAATTAATCATAAAATAATAGTTAAAATAGACACAATGCTATTATAATATTATTTTAGTACACATTTTCATTGTTTAACGTGTTTGCCCCAAAGGTTTGAAATTATAAAAGGAACCACTTCCGTTGAAACGGAGTTTTTCAAATGGCATTCAATGAATCGCGCTCATGACTACTATAATTTATTTTCGATTTCATTTCAGTTACACTGTAAAACATTTAGCAAACTCGCACTTTCCTTTTTCTACTTCTACAACAAGCCTTTTGGCAAATTTGACAAATTTTAATAATCGGTTCGTACGAACGGGCTGAATAACGGCACTGATTATAATTAAATTTACCAGTATGTTTATAAAATGTGAGAGAGATCTTATTCTCAAGTGAAGATATATGGCATTTTATTTATTACAAAATTGCAATGTATCACTACTTCGTCTATAAAGATTATGCCTTACAACTCTACACCAGTAGTTTTTAACTTACGTTTCGCGAACTTATTACAGTGTTCTGCGAAATTATGAAATATATGAATATATCATGTGTTCCTACAATGAATGTAACTTATAATTTTTAATAAAAGATACGTTAAGAACTGTATGCATATTTTTATTGTTAGTTGGAAGACTGACTCGCTTTAAATAAATGTAATTGATTTGATATTCAGCAAAAACTGTTTATAATTAAAAGTGTTCCGCGAATCCGAAAACATTAAGAATCACTGCTATTATGCCACCTTATACCTTACGAATTTTGGAGACATTTCCATAACCTGAATAAGAAAATCGCAAGGAGATTTTTGCTAATTATATTCAAGACATAAGATTATAATGTATCTAAAATTTTTGCCGCTCTACAACCCCTGATTTGTCATCATTGTGAATAACTTCATAATATTTTTGCTTTAATTTAATATCGAAATTTGTCATGGCGATAAATTAAACTAATTGTACAGTAGAAGATTTGAGTTATCAATCTTTCCAATCAATGATTCTTTGAATTAATACACAGATTTACATTTTATATGAAAGTTAAAATTAATCTAAATCTTCATAGAAATTTCTCTCCAAATAATATTTCGTCGTTGTGATGAAATTTTCTTGGAAACAGAAAATTTAAAAAGTTTGGAAAAAGCCAGTTCCCATAACAAAAAGATGAAAACTGTTTAAATCAGACCTTTTTAGTAATGTCGATGATAATGATTCTTTTGAAAGTTTTCAGATTTTAAAAACATGATAAAATCAAATAATGGAAATAGTCGCATTATTGATTCAGTCAATGTTTACTTAACTTGCTAAATGTTAAATTAATTTTACATCTAAGTAACAGATAATTGTAGTGTGTCTTAACATGATATTTCAGATGGCAGCACTCACATTTATTGCATAAAATGACTAGCTTGTTATATAGTTACGGTGACCATACGTCCTTTATTTCACTTCTCTGTCCTTTAGATTTATTTATTTATTTATTTATTTATTTATTTATTTTTTGTAAAATGGTCATCTTGTCTTTTATTTTGTGAATTGAAATAATAAATTGAATAATGGTGTGCAACAGACGGTCCACAGAAACACGACATTATCATTTTCTGTAACAGTATCATGTTCTGTGTTTTCACCAGTGAAAAGATAGAAGAGTAACGATAAAATGACGATTCCTGTCAACGTAGATGGATTAGAATTTTTAAATATTCCATAGACAAATACATATCGTTTAAAAACATTTTAAAAATTGTTGAATTTTGCTTCTGTCTCCCGGATCTAATGCCCCACTAAACATTAGTGAATAATATGAGGACCACTGAGAAAATCCAATTAAAAATCGAAACATCGGATGCATGTATTTATACCAAATGCAACTTCGATATGGCATGTACAGTTTTATGAATTTTTAAAACACAAACCCAATTTATTAAAAAAGTTCATTCTTGTGAAAAGTATCAAGATTGATTTTTTTAAAGTATCAATGTGATTATTTAAAATGTTGTGTTGTTTATTATTGGTATTATTTATTATATTTTATAATAAATGTTATAAAACTTTTCAATTTTAATGAAACAAATAAACGCAATTTTTCTAATTATGAAACAATTTCTGATTTGTCCTTTATTTTCTCAAAAAAATATGGTCACTGTACATGTAGTCTATGATACTTTTATATAACAAAACTTCTACTAGAATTGGTGTTTACTAATATAATATAACCTTTTTTAAAATAATACATATAAACATCGCATATGCTACTTTATTGGTATGCATATTTTATTCTAAGCACTTGAATAGACAGCGATACAATTTTTAACTTACAGGATATAATTCGCTATTCATTAATTATAATAATATCTTACTTATTACAATGTATAACACATAGCTTTCATTTGCTATCTCGTTTGTAACAAAGGATGCTAATAAGCTTCTACACTCATAGAATATAAATTTTCATTTAATACAGTTTTTGTATACAATTTTCTGTTTTCAATTGAAAAAAAGAACCAAATGCATTTCAGAGAATCCTCATCATTATTAATTATAAAAATATGTAATTACGTTTGATAACAGATACAAATGTAATTTTTTATAATTTAAGTAACTACATTAAAATATTATATTGAGTTACTCGACTAGGAAGATTATAAATTATAAAATTATTTTCTAAAATTAAATTTAAAAAAATCAGGTTAGCTGTAAGTAATTTGTTTAAAAAACGATTTTATTATATTAAAGTCTCAGAGATTATAACAATTATAAAATACGTGAACTATTATTATTATTATTATTATTATTCAAAGATCCTAGTTATTCCTGTCACATTTATGCAAAATAAAATGAAGCAAAGATCGCGATTTAATGATTAGTTGATGCTTTCTCATCTTTTATTTTTTAATTTTATATTGAAATTAATTCTACTTATAGAAATAATTGCAATACTTTAATTATAATACCAATAAAATTATTTATCAATTTGTTTTGTCTTTAAATTATTGTCACGTGCTAATTCTGCTTGTAAAGAAAATTCATTTTAAAATTGTCTTCTGAAACCTATTAGTATTCTTCGTTAAAAGCAATATTTAAATGAATATACTCTTTCATTGCAATTTTTTAATCTACTTCTACTATTAATAATTTTGTCCATAAATTTGTCTATAACTGAGGTCATTTTATGTAAATTCACATCTTGATTACATCCGGGTATAAGCTATGGGCTGCATAAAAAGAGAAGTAGGAAAACCAAAGCAACAGGAGTTTTTTTTCCTTAGCTCGTTATTTAAAGAAAATCGCTTTACTTTCATAGAAATTAATTTAGTTATATCAAAATGGAATCAAGAAATGGAGAAGTGGTTAAGACAGTAGTTTGCTGCAATAAAAAGTGGCCATTGACTACCATAGCGACGACGCAGTTTATCTTAATTTTTGCAACAATTTTCTTACTCGGTTTATTGCCAAAAGACAGAAAAAGAGATTGGTTATTATCTTTATCTGTAATGATTTTTATCGTACATTTCCTGCTGTGTTTGACATTATATTTTATAGTGTTTGAAAAAAAGCGACAATGTTGTAAAGAGATTAATGCTCGACTATTCAACAAATTTAAAGTCAAGGCAACAGTACAGCCAGCTGATGATCGATCTTTACAAAACGAATCAGATCACGAAAGGAGTTCTATTCTTGGATATCAAGAAGCGAACAATCGAGCGAATGGCGAAACATGGTATGAAGTGCCCTTATAGATTAGTGTAATGGAAAAAGGAAACTGAGATGATGATACATTTTTTTAATGGGTGCTGACTACTTCAAACGTTGTTTTTAAATTTTCTATTTCCAAGAAAATTTCATCGGAACAACGAATTATTATTTGGAGAGAAATTTCTAATGAAGATTTTAATTTTCATATAAAATTTTAAATTTGTGTAGCAACGTTCTAGAAGTTTTTCCCGTAAAAAAACTTTGGAGAGCGATAAATCCAAACGACTGCTTTTAAACCCATAAGCATATTTATTTTTTTAATATTTTAATTGCTCTTAATGTACTATACAGATCTTTTAAGCCTATTATAAATTTTGTATTGTCATGCTTTTTTTTAATTGAATAAACAATGATCAGTGACTTCATTTGGCTGTTTTTAATACGTTTTAGTCAACCCTAACTTTCCAAAGAAATGTTATTTTATTGCTTATGTTTGTGTGCCTCCAATAATTAGAATTTCACGAAGATCTTTAAAATTATCAGCCTAGTCTACTTTTATCTTAACGTCACATATTTTAATCCTTCAGTTATATTTAAAAATAGCAGAAATTCAAGTTTTCAGAAAATTATCTTATAGAACCTGAACAATTGAACGAATTTAGTGAATCGTATAATGTCATTTAAATGTTCACACTACTCAGGTTTTTTCTCTTACTAGAGACAATATAGGAAAACTATTGCCTAAAGTTGAATTATTAAATCGAACTTCATCTCTCTTGAAATTCGGTAAAGTATAGAGTGTAAGGCGCAGTTTCCATTAAACAGTTTCGTCGAGCAAAACGGATCCGTACAGCCCGTTTACAGATAGCAAAATCACGAAACGGATTGAGTAGATTTCGATCCTACTTTTTGCTAGATACGGACTGTTATTGATATCACCGCTTCGATAGCCAATAAGAAATTACTTTATTGTAAACAAGAGCTTTGAAAAACATGGCTATAAACGATGAAATGTTAATTTGATTCGTGAAAGTATTTTTATGATATATCCCAATTGTATTTTCCTTCCAAAAGTGTTAAGTTAGATATTATACTTATCAAAATGGATAAAACGACCTCCTCCTTTCTCCATCTTGAAATAAACTTTTTTTTTCTCGACGTATTTGAGGGTTTATTTTTAAACCATTCGTTATTGGCAATTTGATACGACGTTTACAAAAGTTATGAGGCCTGATACGGCCAATGTGAGCATAAAAATCTTTTACTGTTCGAAACTGGAAACTGTTGGATGAAATCGTATAGTGCAGTGGTTTTAAACTGGCGGCCCGACACGACGTTTTAGCTATTTGTTTAAATACATGTCACAGTCGAAAAATTATTATAATTTAACGTTAATAAAATAATAATGCAGTTTTGAAGAGTACTCAATCTGTCCTGTGCTATCAGTAATTGCCTTATCAGTAAAATATTCTTTCATATTAATTTTATTTTAAAATATTTGGCCCTTCATTTGTTTTTGGAATTGCATATTCGGCCCGCACGCAATTTGAATTTGAGACTAATGGTATAGTGGAAACCGCGCCTAAGACGTAGGCGAGACTGGGGCTAGAAATAACATGAATTGGTTGCAACAGATGCAACCAATATTCATCCATAACTGGCTCAAAAATCTTAAAATTTCATACGAAGTTGTCTACTAAAGGTTACCATTTGACATTTTCTCATTAGTTGACGGCAATACAATGCGATTGATTCAATAATACGTTTTAGCAGTGATAAAAAAAAAAAACATTAAAAGTTATAACTTCATTTCAATTGTTCCTATGAAATGACTTGGGTTAGTTTACATCATCCTATATCTTCGTAGTTAATATATTAAGTTTAATTGTAACTTCCAAATCAAAATGCTGGAACTTGAAGTTGTAACAAAGCGTAGGGGCATGTGCATTTTGTGACAGTTTAAGACCAGTGAGGCTGATTCACATACTCAAATATCCAAACAATAGCAATTCAGAATTCATTTTTATTTCAATAGGAGCAGAGACTAACAGCAACAATAAGGGAAAAAACTGAATGCAATGCAGTGCATAAGAAAATGACGAATAATGCACAGCTAGTAATCCTTTATATTTGTCAAAAAGTGTATGATTCTGATGAATAATCGGCGGATTAAATTGAAATTAGGCTATATCCTAAAATTTGTGTGAAAAACACCGTAGACACCGAAATATACAAGATGCAGAAAAACTGTCTCAGTATAAAATTTTACCACGATTTTCGACTTGTTTCGAGGCCACCTAATGAACGTATGGTCTAAATGTTAGTTTTCGAATTATAACCCTTTAAAAGCTAGCTAATCACCATCGAGTACACAAAGCGTCACATTGCGTCGCTCTCCTATAGATACTTACTACCGGATTAGTAAATAGGAGAGCGATGCAATGCAGAAATTTTAGAAAGCCGTGGAAATCATTAGTGCAGTTAAAATTTTTAAAAATTTAAAGCCCCCACTTGATAAGAGTCTTACTGTCCTCGAAGAGTATGTACGGCATTATGAATCTTCGTGTATCATTACGAATATTTATTTAAATATTCGTAATGATACACGAAGATCTTTACTCTAGTTTCCTTTAAAATGAAAACTAGAGTAAAGACTTGTTCAAAAAAGACTAGTATTCGAGTTAACTAGAAGAGTAGTTAGTATTAACTCGGGTGTCTAAAAGTAATTACTTTATAAAAGCAAATTATGCTAAATGGAAAAATAAATAACTCCTTAATATCGCCAGTTCTATATTAAGTGCATTTTTAACTAGTGCCTTAAATGAAAATACGCTTATGAAGTAACATTAGATTTAAAAAATTGAGAAAAATCATTCAAAATTTGGATTCATTTACTTTAAAATTTTGCAAAAATTTTGGAGTAAATTAGCAATTATTCAGACAATTTTTCTGTACTAAAGACCAAATAAACACGTAACAAAATTAAATAGAACAGCAAAACAATTTATTTTCCTTAATTGAAAATGGCTAATAAGAATTACAAAAAAAGATGGCACAGATAACTTTTAGATATTAATGACATAGAAAGTTATTAAATACCATTAAGTAATTGGAAGTCTTAAAATTATTTTTCTTCATTAGATTCAGCCACCTGAATTTCTTCTACCTTTGGTTCGTCAGTTTGAGTTTCTTTTACAGTTACCTCTTCGGACTCTTTCTTAGGAGAAAGACGGGCAGGAATTTCTTCTATGCGTGCATCGGTATGTGGATTTTCTTCATTTTTAGCGGAGGAGTTTGCTTGGTCAATTTTAGAAGCTGTGTTGGAGATCACTTCAGCTTCACCAATGGTATCGATATTTTTAACCTTCGCGATTTCTTCCAGCTTAACAGTTAGGGAATTCTCTTTCAAATAATTAAAGATCATGTACATGCATTTCCAATTGACTAAAGTGACCAGCAATAGGCAAACCAATACGAATGCCTCGACAACACCTTCAGTCAAAAGTAACAAGTAGAAATCTTTCGTTTCAAATTTTAAACTGGACGAAATCAGTAATCCATAAACAAAATCCATATCGAAATAAAAGAGAACAGCCAAGAAAGTAGTAATTCCTACGATGGCAGAAAATATAAATACAAATAACTGTTCTGTCACCTCGAAGAAATGCCCGATCTGGGTTAAAGTAACCATCTTCTGGAATAACAATCAGACTAAACTCAACACTAGTTCTTCCTTCCTACTTGCAAAACGAACGGGATCTCTTTCTTTTGGCTTATATTTGAATCGGATCTATCCCATCATTCTCTCTACTACTCGGACGCAGTTGACTAAATGATCCAGAGGGGTGGACGAGTTCGAAACTAAATGCACAAAACAGACATTAAATTGAATTTAATTTTAAAAAATATGTTTCTTTAAACATAGATTTAATGAAGAATTTATTATATTAATGAATATAAGCAGTAAAAGCGAAGTAACTTTATTTAAATCGGGCAATAAGTTAATAATGAAGTTGCCAGCTCGCTTCGTCGGTAACATGATTTCTTTATGAAAAAAGAAATTTATGTTTAATTTAATATTCATAATCTTAAAAATAAACATAATATTTATATTAGTATAAAGAATGCATTTATTTATTTAATAACATGAAGATAATAAATTTATTTCTTTTTGTTGTTAATAATTATTTTAAACAATTAATTATTAACATCAAAGAGAAAATATTTTTATTATTGTTGTTTAAGATGGTGTTTAAAGGCATTTTTATTATTGTTTAGTAAAGCATCATAAATGGTATTCGGTACTATTTGGTATTCTAATCTACTGAGTTACAAATATTATATCGCTTTAATCTACAAAATATTATAGATATAATAACTTACATCATTATACGTTATTTCATGATATAAATTTTTTTTTTGCACAAATTTTTGGTAAATAAATAGATAAAATAAAAAATGAAATCAAAATTATATGATAAATAATTTATAATTATTTTTTTAAACTTTCCCTAATTTATTTTTTAACCTTACATCATATGTTTTAACAATATAAACTTCTTAATATTGTTTAAAATCATAGAGATAGAAGAGTAGTATATCTAGAGGGCGCATCTCCCAGTCGCCTGAATGGAAGCAGTTGAGGAAACGACTGCCATATTGGATTAGAAAGGCGGGGCAGCGATGTATATAGATTTTTCAATTTTTTCTTTATGAAATGGTCGAATCGCTGATGCTATAATTTTATAAGATTAATAAGTTTTTTAAAATATGTTTGTTTGCTAAATGTAAGTTGTTTTTTATTTAGTCTTAAGATTTTTTGTTTTCCAAATCATTTTAACTATTTAATTTTGATTAAATAAATACTAATTATATATTTGTGTTGACATTTTGTATGGCGATCATTCCAATTAGGGGGACCCCAGGGAGACTTCTGCCCTGGACTTTGATAACTGTAGGCCTGTCACTGTATGTTGGTGCAAATTATTGTTATTGACAATCATTTTCAATTTATGATTTTTCAACCTATGATGGGGCTTATCAAATCTACACTTCTACCTTTACACTGCTCAGTTTTAAACAGTCTGTACTTACAGTTTCAGCTCTTTAAGCAGGAATCATATTTCTCCTAAACTTCTAATAGACTATAGCGCTTTCAGCTTTTTCAAGCCCTCATCAGTAGTCATATTTGAATTTTTGAAAGATTCTTGTTCTATTACGTGTTCCATTTTACTAGTCCTCTTGATTTTTCTTTAAAGCCAAATTATACTATCTAACTGTCTATATTATTAACATTTTCATTTCCCTTATAAATAATAAGCTCTTTTCTTTTATTTTTAGCCTTTATATTTTTATTATGTTTTTGGTTTTAATTTCCTATTGTGTTTGCTTTCTTCCTCTTCTTTTTCTCTGTCTTTTTTACATGAGTATTCCTATGCTAAGCTTATTCTCTGTGGTTCATTGTAGTTAATAACATTTTCTCCTCTTAGCTTTTTGGCCAGAATTTCTACTGCCTCCGTGGTTTTAATCTTTTTGTGGTCCGTTATTATGTTAATGTTCTTTGTTTCATGCCATTTCGGTATCACTTTATATGCATTAAGCCTTTGTGCTAGAGCCATCGTTGTTC
>WUQG02451000.1:0-12925 GCA_011317285.2 Androctonus mauritanicus | reverse complement strand
CGTCCTTACCTAAAAGCTCACCCGCGTTCAAGGTCAAACCTGTCAATCCGTCCGCTAGATCCCGTAGACCTCACAATATTATTTGTTTTTTTTTTTATTCAATACAATCAAATAAGCAATAATCTGCATGAATAATATGATTTACATTATACAATTCAAAATGAGACAATTGGACATTTTTTACAATGAATTCATTTATTCAATATATAAGAAACTTAGTATGGTACTTTTTTTTATCTTTAAATTTAATACTAAAATTTTGCTACTTTTATAACATCCTTTTCACAAAAATTTTGAAATGTTTTCTTTCTTTCTTTCACAAATTTACAAAAATTTATATATATATGTATAATCTGGATTGTTAACATATTTTTTTTAATACATTGTTACCAAAAAGCTAACACATTGAATTCTCCAAACACACTTATAATGCATTTTATATATAAATGTTTGATGCATTAGTTAATTAAAATTCTAGTTAATTATGGAATGTTCTTTTATTCTGACTATACTAGAAATTTTTAGAATCAGTACTTTTAAATCTTTAAAATAACTAATAAATAGAACATTAAATTTTTGTTTTTATAATTATACAAAAATTTTAAGAAATATGCAATAAAGAAAAGTTTATCAATACAGACTCTCCTTGATTTATGGAAAACATTTTACATAAATTTGAATATTAAATAACTATATTTGAAAAATATTTGTCTATAAAAGGAGCATATGTACTATATTTGTACATATGCTCAAGTACAAACATGTTAATTTACATTATAAAAACTTTGTATTATGTTTTTGTATATTGTTTATTAATCTTAAGTATCATATTACTGATACATCATTATTCCATGCAGCGTTGCTTCTTTTTTAGTCAGGGAACAACTATGGTGCCATAATGTTGTGTAGATGCTAGCACTATAGTTCACCTAATCCTGGAAGTTTTTGATTAAATTTTTGTTAAAAGTTATTTTTCCAACTTATGCAAAGAGTTATATAAAAAGATAGTCCCAATTATTTTCTTAAGTTGGAGAATGATTATATTTGTAATCTATTTTAATAGTTTACTATAACAGGTGGATACACAATATACATCTAAATGTTAATTTTGTTGGGACTTAATTGCAATGGGAATGCTATGCTTAAATCCATAAGACTATTAAATTTAATAATTAACAAATCAAATTTCCAATATAAATAATTTCTCACACTGCATTATTAATGATTATCTACAATTGTGTGTATGCATACATACATATAGCAATTTGGTATGATGTTAATTTTTCAAACAATTTATATATTCATCTTTATTAGGTAAATATTATAATTTGCTATAATTTTTTAAAATTAGTCATTTTATATTGTTTTCAGTTGATTTTTAACCATTATTATATATCTGTATCAGATGTCACTTATTTTGCATTTATTCTTCATCTCTTTCATTTTGAGATTATTTTCCTAACACAAAATCATTTTCCTATTTTATTCTTCTCATAAATAAATAAATTGTAAAGCATATCTGCAATTTTTTTTTAATTGGTTTTAATGATTTTCTAGCTGCATGTATTAATGTTATATAATATGTTATGCAAACACAAGCTTGAATCATACGTTTTTTATATTATAGTTTCATTTACTATAATGCAAAGGTTTATATTGATAATTGATTGGACCAGGTTCTTCTGAATATAAACCATATTGAAGATTAGTTTGCACTATCTGCTGCAGAAAGTGGAATGGTCAAAACTGTCACAGATATATGCCAGAGCAATTTTGCTTGTGGGTTCCCATTGTCACAGTAAGCTATGTTTCCTGAAGATTCTTAACACCATTCCCATGATTCATTTTGTGTAAAACAAAATGGATGCTAAGCAACAAAAGGCACTTGCTGTTTATGAAATGATGTTAACAGCAGCAGTAAATGAGAAAACAAACAAAATTGAGGAAGAGAAAATGTTGAATCGAGATATTTATAAGAGGACGTATAAACAAGGTTTTTATGTAAATTTGATTAAGGAGATGAGATTTAACAATAGAGAATTCCATCATTCTCACTCAAAGTTGCCGATGATCAAACATCTCAAAATGCATTGATTTCACTGGTGGACATTATCTTGATAGATTTTATCATTGCAGTAAAGTTGAATCAATCTAGACTCTGGATGGTAGCAGTTTTTATGCTGCAATATAATGATGAAACAGCACTGTTTTCATTGTGTGCATATTTTCCACTACAGTTCTGCACTAGTGGGAACCAATCTCAATATTTAAGAATTTACTTAAAAAATTTGAGAATTTCTTGTAAAATATATTTCATTAAAATTACGAAAAAGCTCATTTTTCAAAAAATAATTGCATAATTCATACAGAGTATATCAAAAAGGCTTATTAATATATTTTAGAAATTTTAAATATAACAAAAATAGAACTTTCTATAAGTCAAGATATTGAATCAGTTGATTTTAACTTGTATTCAAGCCATTTCCTACATTATTTGATCAATCTCTTATTTCCTGCCATAATTTATAGCATTGTACTTTGTCTAAACAATATCATCTACCAAAAATGAAAAAAATTACAAATTAGAATTTTCAAATATTTTATTTCAAATTATCTATCAATCATTTATGAATTTCTGAATATATACTATTACTTAGTTACTTATTATAATCAAAAAAATATTTAAAAATTCAGTTAAATATTTTTGATTATATCAAATATACACACATTAATTAGGGAAATTACCCTCAAATCAAACTAAATACTATAGTTATTCCATTAGGGGAAGTTTAAGTCTGAATTAAGTTTTCTAATGATTAACTTTAAGAATAAAAAGATTAATGATTAAATTAAATATGTTTATTAATAAAAAAAAATAAAAAAATTTTTATTTTTTTTTTTAATAAACATATTTAATTTAAGACTATATATATAGTCTTAAATTAAATATGTTTATTAAAAAAAAAATAATTGTAATATTAATATTTTGTTCTTCTGTTCTAATTTTTGAATACATTGTAATTCTTTAACTGTATTCTATTCCAACTGATGATGGTATCGTAGATACCGAAAACATTATTGCTGTATTAAACTTAAGTGTTTTATTAAGCCTGGTTATTTTCTACTGCTTTTGTGCTGGTTTTGGAACTTTTATAATAGAAGTGAAGCAGTATTAGTTTTTTGTTCTTAAAGTTTTAAACAATTATTTGAAAAATTGGAATTTTAAAACAAATATAGTAAAATCTTCCTAATTTGGATTAAAATTTATAAGGTCATTTCTGATTTATTGAAAATTTTGAGTTATCAAAGGAGGAAGCATATAATCAATTAAATAAAAAAATATTTTTATCACAAATATCAGCATAAGCTTTCAATAATTTTTATTATTAGTTAATATACAGAGTATCAACCAAAACAAGCGAAAAGACATTCTGGCAGTGAATATAAATACAGGGGGGGTCTCAACTTATGATGCAGTTGTATTCAAAACTTTTGGTTGTAATTCAAATAAATTATGACCCAGAATACTATTCATAGGCACAAAGTTATAAATGGAAGTTACAATCCCCAACCATCAGAATTTGGAATATTCAGTATGCTTTAAAAAAAAGTAATAGCATACAATAATGTTAGAATAAATACTGTTCATTTTTTAAAATGAGGAAATTGTGTATTTTATGTCTACCAGAATTTTATATGCGTAAAACTAAAGAAAACATAATTAGTGATTGTGTTCAAAATTCCTGTCTTGAGAAATCTCGAGATTTACAAGAAAATCTTTCTTGATTCTCAAGAAAAATTCTTATAAAACTCAAGAATTAAAAAAATTCTGCAAATTTGTATCCTAAAAATTTCATAGCAATACATTAATTATTTTGGCCCTCTTTTGGCCTTGTGTGTCTATAAGTCAATAAACTAAACAGATAAGTCACATGGTTTATCAGTATCTGTATTATATTATATTTTGAAAAGAAAATTATTTGAAACTAATCACAAAATAATCTTAAAACAGGCATATAAGCCTAAGATAACACAAAGATCAATAAATTGTAAAAAAATTGTAATTCATTTTTTGTAATTTTAAAGATTTCTATTGTTGTAGATATGCATGTTATGACATAAGCAGATTTGTTAGGGCCTTAAGATTTGTGATGATGTTTACACAAGCCAAATTAAATATTTGATTTTTATTCCATTCAACAGTTCACCAGAATAACAATGGCATTTAATGACATCTATGGTAAATAGGAGATACAGTGTAGTATGATCTGATATAATATATCAGAGGATGAGTAAATAATCCTTAATCATTCCCCAAAACTCCCATCTTCAATGGCTAGAGACAATAGAGCTATTTGAAAATTACATAGACAAAATAGGAGGGTCTTAAACTTTTTCTAACAAGTAAGCAGTGTATCTGTTGCTCTAATTAGTCAAACATAGCGACATGTAAAAAATAAGCAGTCGTATAGGCTTAAAAGCTCATATATGTCTACATACGATTGGGCACAAAAATTCCATTTCTGGAATTTTTGTATCCAAACATAGGAGCTGTTTAGCAGATAAACAAATAGACTGTGTGTGTTTCGAAAAGTTGTTTTAATAAAAACTATCAATAATTATAAAACAAATACAATTATTTTTTCATTATTATTGAAATGTGATCTATTTTTTCAATATAATTAAAATATTAAATAAAAACAAATATAAAACAACCCAATATTATTTGTTTTCATTTTGCATGATTTTTTCTGCCTCCTTTTGTTTTTATCCTTTTGTTTTTATTAAAAACAGATATTTTTTTAACTAGATATTTTTTAAAATCTTGAAATTCCTGAGAATTTCTAAAAGGGATTCTCAAATCTCAAGAAATTAATTAATTACCAATTTTGGAATTCCAAATCTTAAGAAAACAAAAAATTTGTAAATACACAATCATTAAACACAATATAAAAATGAAGATGAAATGTTTAAGTTTTTTCTTGTGTCCAAGTTTCTAGCCTTGATTGCATGATAAAGTAGTGATTTATCACCTTGAAGGTCTGAATTCAATTCCAGATCTCATGTATCATTTTTCAAGAAGAGTCCAAGCTTGATCAAGCTTGTTGAATGCATCTTTTAACCTTCTGATTGATTCCACTATAGATGTCGGATAATCTATAGGGCCTCTAAAAATGGTTACTGCCAAAAATATTTTATAGTGGCTTAATTCAAACTAACCTAACTAAGTTTCTAGCAAAAATAAGTAGTTATTTTTTTAATACTATTTCCCAATCATTGACTGATTATTATATAATGATTTCTATTCCAGATCCAATTATAAAGTATCCACATCAGAAAAATGTGGTAAAGCCAATAGGACATTACAATATGTGAATCAATGTCCAGGCTGGATTCATCAAAAATTTTTCAGAAATAGGGAATCTGAATTCCATACCTCCATTTATTTAAGATGGGGTTGAATGAGTTGAGCTTGAATATCTGAAAAATCTAGAGGTATGAAACTCAAAATTAAATACAAATACTATACACATACTATACACAGTGAAAATACAATTACACTTTCATCTTGGCAACAACTCAGCCATTTGGTTGATTGGTTACTATTATTGCAAAATCATTGATGGTGGCTGTTGTAAATAGAGATTTTCATAAAAAATATGGATCATCATAAGTTGAGATCTCAATAACAAAGAGATAATATTAGAAAAGAAACTGATTCCTAGTGAATGTAGATAGCACAGAATAGATATGTATGGAGACAAAAGGAGGAGGCATATACATCCAACAGTGGATAAAAATCTAAATATTGATGCTGATGATGATATATTTACTGAAAATTTGAATTTCTCAGTAATGTAATTATATATTTGAATGACAAATTTTAGATATTTTCTACAATTTAGTAGATAATTAATTTAAAAAAATATCAACTAAATAGGCATTTTGAATTGTACCAAATATCTTTCATTACTGTATTTTGGTTTATTTTTTATACATATGATAAATCAGTGTTGTAAATCAAAGATCTATCATCAGGAAACAATTAATAAGCATTATGATTGTTTAATAAAATAAGTAAGCACACAAGCTGTAATTATTAAACAACCAGATAAATGCTAAAAAAGAACTTTATTAAAATATTGTACCAATTTAATTTTTATTCTCTTCAATATACTTTTTCCTGTTAAGCATTGATGCATTCATTTCTTTCACTATTCAAAACAGTGATGCAAATCCATTTAGACTTTTAACAAATTGAGATTCATTCACATGTATGCGTGTCATGGAAGTGGAATAAAAAACAAAAAAAAAAAATTTACTCCTGATTTACTCAGTGCAGCTATTATGGAATAGTTTTTTGCATTTATTGAGTGAAAATTTGTGCCTCCAATGATGGATCTTAAATTTTTCAATTGCCAAAATTTTTTTTTAAAATACATTTTAAAGACAGAAAATTTGAATGGATTGTATTAGTAGAATTTTGATTATTTTTCATTGAATCTTATTGATTCTGCTTTCTATTCCATTATATTTTAGTAGTCATATTTTATTTTTGGGATGAGATAAATTTATCTTTGAAATTTTAAGTAAAACTGAAAATTTTTCTATGATAAGCTCTAAAATTCATGAAATTGAAAAAATGTCAATAATACAAAAATATTGGTTAATTCTGTTAAAATAAACAATATTGTTAAGTATCAATAAAAATAAAGCAATAAATGAACAGATAAGTAAGTAAAATATGAGAGAATCCTAATGTAAACAGCTTTAGGCAATTTAAAGGGGCATGGCATTTTTATTGTTTTATGGCAGCCAGTCATTTTGCAGGAAATCATGGCCATGACTACTTTACTGTGCTGTATGTAGTATTTGGTATAGTATGCCAACAAAGCATCTGCAAAATAAAGTAAAAAATGTTATAACTTTTTATGTACAAGAATAGACAATTTTCATATATGTTGGGTTTTTTAATATAAATTCGAAAATTTATAAAAAAATAAAAATTGTTGAAATGAATGAAAGACATACTAATAAATATATTTTTATTAAAAACATAACAATATTTTAATAAATTTATATTATTTTTCTATTACTTATACAACATAACTTACTTAATGAAAATTTGCATAACACTGTTTTTGTCAATAATTTTTTAAAATATGATTCAATTTTCTTTATTCATAGTTTATTTTATTCACAAAGCTTGCTGTTATCAAAAAATAACAAATATTTCATTGGATGGCTAAGATTTCATGCAAAAAAATTGTGCTTTCTTTGATCTCATATCAAAGAAAAGCACAATTTCAAACAAGCAAAAGCAAACGTTGTGAAAGAAATAAAATTTGAAAAAATTTTTATATCAGAATGAGAATAAAAAACATAATAAAAACTGTAAAAGTTTCAAAAAATTTCAGTTAAAATTAATTAATATTTCATAATGTTAATTTTTTGTATATTAATTAGGTTTATTTTAAAAAACCTCATAGACTTCAAATGGGTTAGACAATTCCACCATATTTACTTTGAAAACCTCCACAAACTAAAAGCATGTCCCCTTTAGCACACTTTTGATCTTGGGAAATAAAAATGTTGTAGGATGCCAAATCTGGGAATAGAGATTACTCAGCACTGATATACATTTTTTTTTGCCAAAAACTGCTTAACAGAAATGCCTCGTACACTGGAATATTGTCCTGGTAAAGAATCCATCATGTGCCTATCATGAATTCCTGATGGGTCCATCATGCCATTTTCTAGTCAAAAAAAAAAAAAAAAGAAAAAAACCATTTCTGATTTGCTCATTTTAGCTTTTTTGATCCTTCAGAGAATAATTTCAGCAACACAACACACATACTTCTACTAGTAATGACATGTATACACAAGTTAATTGGCTCAACCCAACAAAAATACTCTTGACTATTGCAAAATATTGCAAAACAATATTATTTTTTTTAATTAAAATCTGTTTATTTTACTTAAGATCTTAATAAAAATTTATTTGCTAAAAGTACTTTTGTGCTGTACTCATCATCAGCTGTTTATAAACTAATAACATTAATAATAACAGCTAGTAGTTTGTAATTAATTGAGGATGGGCAGTGTGCAAAAATACTTTTGGCAAAAAACCTAAACTAAACTGGAACAAAAATCTCTATCAAGATCCTAAGCAAGCTATTTTTTTCTGAACAAATTTTATTTTTGTATTTTATCTATTTATTGGAAAGGAAATTAATTTTTATATTAAGAAAACTTTTCTTACATGAATATTACTGAATTTTTTATCAGAACTATAAATAAAATTAATATTTTTATATTATTTATATGTAAATGCAGGTATATCACATGGCCACAAACATTCATCTATTTCTTTACTAAGAATTAGATCAAAAATTATCTATAATTTAAATAAATTTTCATTTCAATGAAAATCTATATAATAATGTAAGGAGATTGATTCAATTTTCTTTTATGTCAAATAGTTTTTGAAAGATTGGTATAAACTGAGTTTTGCTTGGAGGGACAATATTATAGTGCACAAAAAATATATTAAAAATATTAAAGAAATGCTGAGTAATTTGGAAAACAAAAATTATTTTACAAAGAAAAATATTGTGCTTTCATGTAAATTCTATCCTCATTCAAATATTTTTAAAGATTAAGTCAAAACAAATCCATAAATTATATTTAACTAAAACACATATACACACATACAAACACACATACATATTCCAGGACTTCAAACCAGAACCAAACTGAAAAAAACTATTATTTTTTCTGGAAGAAAAACCAGAGCTGAACTGGAAAAAATTCAGTTTTATTTCATTTTCAAGATAGTACATGATCATGACAAACATGTTTGCCTCATCACATTCCCCACTCCAGTAGTTGCCAGGAATCAGTTCACCATGAGTTGAAACTAATGAGGTTTGTTAAAGCAAATAATGTTATCTAATCTGTTTTGTGATGGGACTTGTTTCTGTACTTGCAGAGTCTATATTGTATCTTCGTGCTTTTGGCCTTTCATATCTGTGATTCGTAAACAAACAACTTGCTGTGAACACAGGCAAACTTTGATATACATTAATGTATCATATGCAGAGTTTAAGATTTCAATCGGTGGTTTAGTACTGATATCTTGAGTTATTGTTAAAATTCATTTAGGTTTAAGAAATTGTAAAACATGCAATGATCAATATGATATCATTTTATATATGTTTATTATAAAAAGAAAGTAATAAAATGTTTTGAATTATTGTAGAAATTTTATTTTTAATTGAAATGAAAATGTATAAAAAAAATTAAAAAATTGATCACTCAAAACTGAACAAAAAAAAAACCATAATTTTTGGTGGAAGAAAACTGGAACTGAACAAAAAAAATTTTTTTTTTTTTAACTAAACTGGAACAAAAATCAGAATGAAAAAAATAATGGTTTGAAGCCCTGACTAGCACACACAAACACACATACATTATATATATATATATATTTTGTGTTTGTTTGTTTGTTTGTTTGTTTGTGTGTGTGTGTGTTTGTTTGTATTTGTGTGTACTTGTGTAGTATATATAAAACAAAATTAATATGTTGGGACTTTATACTTTTTAATTTCTATGATTAAACATAATATATTAACAATGCAAATAATAATTATGAATATATAAATATTCTATTTAAATATTATAACTGAAAGTTTTTAAGTAAATTAAATTCTAACTTTCATAAAATATAAATTTATCAAGTAATACTAACTTCATTTTCAAAAGTAATTTCTTTATAACGAATTGGAATATCTTGAAATGGAATATAAACGTAAATCAGGTGATCTCCTCCAATTGCCCAAGTACAAAATGGTGTAGCTGATACTCGTTTGAATTCTATACCTACATATTTTAATTCTTTCCAACATTGTTCTTTGGTAGAGAGAGTGAATACTCTGCCAAGACTGTTGACAGCCCATATCTGTGTTGTAGGCATATACAGCACAGTTTGAAATAATTCCTGAAAAATAAGAAAAATTTTTAATATGCAATAATAAATAAAAGTTCTAAATAGAATATTTAAAATAATAATAACTTCTTTAAGTAGAATAATTTTTTATAATATTTTATTTTTAAATAACTTGAGTTTTTATTATATTTAACAAATCAATTGGGCAGTTAGGATTATTAAATAAAAAAATTAAATTTCTCAAATGCAAATTATAAACTGTACTAAATAAACCTGTACTATGCAAAGTATAGAAAATTTAAGATAAAAAGCAAGCTGTATTTAAAAAAAACCTAATTTTCCTTATTTAGATTTAAATAACTTAAAATGCAAGGATGATTTTTTTCAATTAAATATTTATAATTGAAAATTATTAAATCATGTTTCTAATATAAGAGTTAATTTATGCTGTTGTATATAGGAATACTTTGCATTGTGCAGGTTTATTTAGTATAACTAAGTAACAGCACTTCTCACAATTGTAAAAATTTTTGAAAAGCTATAAGTTTATAGCTAATGAATGAAAGTATAGTTTTTTAAAAAAGAAAAAAAAAATTTTCACAACTGCGAGAAGTGATGTTACTTATAGTTTTTAAAGTGAAAAAGCAGTTAATTGAAAAATATGCAATTATTTAGTATAGTTTATACTTATATATAGTTTATAATTTATTTAGTATAGTTTATAATTTGAATTTGAGAATTTAATTAGTGTGGATGATTCATAATAATGTGATACCATACTTTTTACTACCTATTTTAATATAAGAGAATTTCATAAAAATCTTATCTTAAAGATTTATAAATAACATTATCCTATACGGTACAGTTATTTAGTACATAATGGACAGCAACGATGCAATATTATTTCTGAAATTTTATTATTAATATATTTTTATGATATATATTACCTTTTAAAGGTAATATAAATCATAAAAATATATTAATAATTTAAAGGTTTACTATGCTTAAAGGTTTACTATTATCATATTCAGTTATAAAAATACTATATTATTTAATAAATACATATATTCATATTACCAATGATCTGAGTATACCAATGTAATCCCTTGTGCACTGCTATAGATGCCTATGAATATGTCTTGTAGCAGCAATATATCTCCTATTCACAAAATGCTATATCTTAAAGTATGATAGTGTTTTATTATATTAATATAACTATACTTGGCACAAGAAGTGTCCATATATAATTTTTATTCTGTATTTAATTTTTTTTTTATAAAAAAGCCAATTTGTGAAAAAATTTTGTTAAAAGAAAAAATTTTCTTTGTAATTTTGAGTTTAAGTTGTAGATTTTTTAAATTTAAAATGCTCATGAAGCATGGCATTCTGATGCAGAATAAAAGCTGATGATAGTCATTTGATGGCCAAAGATGCTTCTTTTTATTTGTGTTTATGAGGATAAATAATCTTCTGATGATCGTACGAATGTTTAATACAATAACAATATATCTCCCATTCACAAAATATTTTTTCATCAGTTGAATTTCTTTTTTTAAGTAAGAAAAAATTTTTCTTTTATCATTGGAAAAATTTAATATCAAGTATATTCCCTGGTCAGTGCAGATTCAATTAATATAGTAATTTGTTGGAAATGTATTAGCCAAACTGTATGAGGTATTCCTACAATTAAATGTGATCAAATAATAATAAAAGCATTAGATAATAGTATTTTCAATAAAATATTTAATTGATAAATTCATGATAATTGAAAAATGTTATCTTCAATCATTATATAACATTCACTCAATATCATAATACCAATTCAAAAATTTAAAAAAGTTACTGAATAAATAAATATTAATCTTAAACACTATAGTACAAGTGTATGCAAATGTGTGCAGATCATTATTTAATAACTTTCTAGCTATACAAAGTATATTGTTTATATATATATATAAGCAATATTTTGTATTTTGGATATTGTGTAAAAGCTCAACATATACATTTTGATTTATACAGAGTCTGCCAGTAAAGCGGGAAAATTTAAAGTACCCAATTTTTCCATGAAATGTTTATCATCAGAATTTTTTTTTACAGATTTGAGTTCAGTAAAGTATGCCATTTTACTTTTTAAAAATAACACCGCTCAAGTGAGAGCCATTTCTGTGTAAACATTCTTCTAATCTTGAACGAAAATTTTCCATCACTCGACAAAGTAGGTCAGGTTGAATCCATGCAATTTCTTGCTGATATTCATTTTTAATTCCAATATGGTTTGCGGTCTATCAGTGCACACCCTGCTCTTCAGAAATCCCCAAAGAAAAAAGTCGCATGCAGACAAATCTAGGGATCTGGCAGGCCACGAGATGTCGCCCTGTTTGGATATGAGTCCGTCCAGGAAGAGTTCTCTTAAAGCAGCCATGGATACACGAGCAGTATGACTTGTGGGCGGCCCCTTCCTGCTGGAAAAAATTAATTTCTGGAAATCTAGGAAGCTGTTGCATCAAAAATGTTCTGATGATGTGTATGTAGCGGTCTGCATTAACAGTTGTGGCATTTCCTCTATCGTCTTCGAAAAAATATGGTCCAATAATGCCAGATGATGAAAGTGCATACCACACAACAACTTTCGGACTATGTAATGGCTTTACATGCAACTCACCTGGGTTTTCATCATTCCAATATCGGCTATTCTGTTTGTTTACATATCCATTCAAATGAAAATGTGCTTCATCTGACATAAACATGCGGTGAATAAAGTTGTCATCATCATTTACACGTCGCAATATTTCTTCACTGAAAATCCTGCGAGCCAGCATATCTCCATCTTTCAACTCCTGGACTACTTGAATTTTGTAAGGATGAAAAGATAAGTCTTTATGCAAAATTCGTCGTAACAATGTGTCACTAATGTTCAGTGCGGATGCATGTTTCATTGCAGAACGTCGTGGACTCCGCGTCAATGCTACTCGAACT
>WUQG02450989.1:0-12925 GCA_011317285.2 Androctonus mauritanicus | reverse complement strand
ATTCTCTGCTTCTGGTGGCGTTTCGCAAATTTCAAAATTTTCTGGAGAGTCTGATGTCGGTCCTTACTTCAATGCAAAATTTCAAATTCCTACCATGTCCTGAAGTACCCAAACGATATGTGCGGACACACAAATATAGATAGATAGATAGTCCGTTACCTCTGCCGTTTATAATATAGATATATTAATTAAATTATATTATGCATATAATTATATATATATATCTTTTATAATAAAATACTGGTTTCAAAAATACAATATTAATACATTTTTTATTAAGAAATTATTCGCATTGTAAAAACTTTTGGAATTTTATTCCTGCTGAATATTTGTACATCTTTGAAGGAAATTACATCATATTTAATAGCTGATATCAATTGACATTCTTTTTAAAAATTATTTTTAAATCACATTAATAAAATATTTTAAAACAAATTATTGGTAAATAGATAAAACTTAATTATTTAAAGACTGAAGAAGAAAAATATTATATTAAAACATTCTGCATAAGTATAGAAAATTGAACAGTACAAAAAAATTAAAGCAGGATAAATAGAAAGTTTTATATTTCATTTTGATTTTTTTTAATTTATTAGTTTTAGAAATAAAAAATATGAACTTTATATACATTTATCATTTAGAATTAAAGATTTCTAGGCAATAATATCTATTACAACGCACAAAAGTGATAAACATTTCAGTTTTTCATATAAATGAATATATATAATACATAAAATATAATATTTAATAATTTTCCTGAAAATATTTAATTAATTTTTTATTCAATAATATTCTATTTTTCCACATATAAATAATATAAAAATATTGATATTTAATATAGAGAAACGAATATATTTTTTCATTAATCACTTTTTACTTTCAATAGCAATAAATGCAGAAATAACAGAAAGACTACAGCATTCTAGAAAAATAATTTTTCTAGAAATATTTAAATTTTGATTTTATCCATTTAATATATGCATTTATTAATTTTTTATTTGTAATCTTTCTATATACAATACTATTTAAATTTCTAAAATAGAAAATTGGGTGTATTGATTGTTAATGTAGTTGCATATTAGTTTGTGGAATCAATATCAGATCTGCACTTTTTAAAATTTTAATTAGTCTTTTTTAAACAGTGGAATGTTATATGGTATTTAAAAAAAACATATCAATTTTTACATTAAATAAAAATTAATATGTTCTTTAAAAATACTATATACGCATAATATTTTAATATTATGAGATAAAATTATTTCATAATATTAAAACATTATGCGCATATCAACTACAGTACTTATCTTTGAATAACTGAGATATGAAAATTTTTCTATAAATAATTATAGCACATGACTGTACTTGAAAACGTCTATTTAAACACAATATTTCTTTATATTATGCAGTAATATTTTAATATTGATTACTACTATACTAAATAATCTTTTATATTTTAAACAAACTTCAAGATTATTTTTGTTTACAATATTAATAAATAAGCTTAATATCATAACAAAAATAAAGTTTATTACTTTTATTAGTCACATATTTTGATAAAAGTCCTTGGACCCCACTGTTTTCATTTTGTCCACTGTTATCCTTTCCGAAAATATTTTGTTAAGTAGCGACAGAAGAAACTAAATTTTAAAATGAAACTAATAAATCAGTTGCTAATTGCATTTGCAATCTGTAGATAAAATGACAATACAGAAAACTTTTCGTAAGTACAATTTTAATTTTGAAGTTATTTTTCTACGAGATTTTTTATTTAATAAAGTGTTTATTATTATGCTTATGATAAATGAATTTAAAATATTTTATTAATTATAATCACACAAACAAATTCTCTCAATGATTCAACTAATCACAACAAAAATTTTTTCGTTAATTAAAATTTTAAAAATAAAATTATATTTATGGTAACGGAAAGAATTTTTATGGAATTCGAGATGCACTTGAAATTATACAATGAAAATGCTTGACGTAAACGTACGTTAGCAAATAGCATCATTGAATGACTACTGACATCAATGTAGAGGGATTTTGGAAGTAATTCAAATCTCAAGACGCTGTCTACCATCCAAAATAGTTTTACAAGTTGACATGACTAAGATAAGACTAATGTAAGTAGGCCCTATTATAAATACAGATTTAGTCGATGAATGTAAACAACATTCTTGAATTTTTAACTGATAAAATTAAAATTTAGATTTCTTATGAAAGTACTATATAATTTTCAATGATAAAATTATAAGTTAAATTTTAAGTGTTCATTTTATAATTTCATATTAGAATTAATATTACGTCTAAAAATTCCTTTAAAAAATGAGCTTAGTAACAAATATCTTATCCGAAAAGGGGAGGGAGAAAATCCTCTCAAAACTTTATCTGAAGATTTTATGATATAAAAAATGGTCATTAATTTAAAATTATAATGCCATTTATATATTTTTTAATAAATAGAAGAATATAATAAAATTTTGTTTATATTTTTATATTTATTTATTTAAAAAGTTTAACATTTTAATTTTAAACTTTAGTTATATGTTAAACCATCAGATGGCAGCATACAGTTGTTTAGATTAAATTTTTTAAAACTAAACTTAATTACAGTATCTTGTAAAATAAGGGTTAAAACTTAATATGAATATATATTAGAAAAATAAGTAGGATGATTTATAACATGTATATTTTTTAATTTGTTGGATCTGACGTTTGAACGTCAATTCATAGATTAAATCTTTGTCGTCATAGTACCCGCCTCTTTCAAAATCATGTTTTATTGGTTAATTTCTCAACTACTTAGATCACACGTTATGCTGACGATTTGATTGGATAAATTTAACATTTCACGTGAACAGTAGTTAAAGTCAGAGACCGAAATTGGAGCGAAAGGAAAAGGACGTTTAAAATTACTTCATGTCGTTTGAGGGAATTTAAATGGCCATGCTTCTAAAGGTAATTATAATAAATTTTGAATATTTTAAATTTTTATTTAAAAAATATTATTGCAAATAAAAATTTCTTTTCTGGTTGACTTTTTTTTTTTTGTCAAATGTCAAATTTGAAAGCATTTAAAAAATTTGTTATGAGTAGTCCAACAAGTTGTCGTTCTAAACAGGATGCGGTATTTTAAATATGCATTAATTTAAATTATAATTATTTGAGTAATTATATATATAATAATATTTCAAATATTTAAATTTATTATTGCATATAAAATTATATTTCAAATATAGATTTTGACATGCGTAATTTTGAGAAACAAATTTTTTAGTTTGCACGTATTTATCTTTCATAGAATTTTCTAATCAAAATATCAATATTTCAAAGTAGTTTTCTTTTAATAAAAGTTTGAAGTTTTCGTTATTTTACTTTAATAATTTATTTATTTACTACTAATATTTATCCATGCATAAAACGTATCTTTTTTTTAATATTGAAAATAGAAAAAATATATAATTCAATAAAAATAACTCAAATTTTTATACTAATCTATGTTTAACTTCTAATAAGTCCAAATTTTCTAGTTATTTTCATGCAAAATAAAAAAAGATTAGAAAATTTTGGCTTATTAAAGTGCGGTCTCCAATGTGTGATGCGCGCATTCCTAAAAATTATCCCTAAGGGTAATTTTCAGGAGTAAATATTTTTTTGTTCATCATAATACATGTCTGTTGTATGGGAGTGCATACTATTTTCTTTAGTGAAAAAAATGCGCGATTTTAAAAGTTTTGAGACCGCTAATGTAAGATATAACATGTAAGCTATACATTTTGGTTTAAAAAAAAAAAAAAACAGAAATTGAATTTAAAAAAGAAAACTATATATATTTTATAATAAATAAATAATAATCATATCAAATCTAAATGATATATATTACATATAATATATTAACATTAATTTTAATAAACAAAATTTATACTTTCAGGTTTATTTCTGATACAAGTTCTCCCTCAAATTCATTATGCCTATCGATCTGGAAATGTTCTTGTCGGCTAGTCCGCCGTCTTTTACTCATTCTGCATTCCTGGACTTCCATTACGATATTTACTACCGCAATGCAAAAAACAAAAGAGCAGTGCCACAAATAAAAGCACAGCTAACAAGATCGTGCATTAGTAATCGAGTAACTTCGGTAAAAGCAAAGAAAAAGGTACAATTTGCGGATGATAAAGGACAAGCTCTAACCACTATTCATATTTTACCCGATTTACCTTCAGAAGGAGCTGACCTTCAAGAGATAACAAGAGGATTAAAACCTCAGGTGGCTTCAGACACTACATGGCAACCTTCATTTGCTCAACCGTCCACTAACTATGCAGATTTTCGTGCCAAATTGGACAGTTGTAACGTTTGTTTAGAAAATGTTGTAGTTCGCGAAGGAGAAGATACAATTACAGGAACTATCAAAGTCAAAAATATTTGCTTCGAAAAAGAAGTCTTAATACGCATTACTTTTAATCGCTGGTTGGAATATTCTGATTATACAGCATCATATATAAATAGTGCTTCATTAATGGATCAAACGTCTGTCGATACTTTTGCTTTCTCTATTCCTATACCATCTTCTGCTGAAAAATACGAAGTGATTTCTTTTTGCATCTGTTTGAAAACATCAAATGGTGAATTTTGGGATAATTATGATGGCTCAAATTATCGTTTAGTCCTTGTCAGGAGAAAAATAAAAGAATCTCCCTTAACTGAGACTCCTAAGAAATTTTCTGATCTTGATACAGCGGATTTTGATAGATGGTCGGAGTTTGCCAGTTGGAACAATTTAATAACCATTGGACCTTATTGGTGATCGGTCATGTAAATTCCAATTTTCTTGTACATAAATGTAGATACAAACTATAAATTCTTATATATATTTGTGTGAATATTTAGTTTTTAATAATTTAGAAAAGAAAAAATATGAATAGATTATTGATGATTGACTATAACGTTAATATATAAAATTAATGTCAAAATAATTAACGCTTTTTTCATGGTTTCAGCTTATTTTTATAAATCAAGATTGATTAAAAAGTATCCTGTAAATCCCATTTCAACCAGAATTGGAATCTCAAATCAATATCGATCTAAAATTTTGTTTAAAAGGGCAGATAATATCAGTCAGATTTAAATATTTGGATTTAATATTGTGCATTATTTTGCGATTATTCTTAAAATTTAATGATCCAAAGAATAATCATTATCAGAGTAAAGGAACTACACAAACATTGGCACATTTCAAAATTGGCCCGAACAATGAAACTATTTTCAGTATGCAGAAGTCGCATTGTTGCTTTAATATTCTAATGTACGAACTGAGTTTGTTGTGGCCGGCATTTTATTAAAAAAAAAAAATGTCCTTGTCAAAACTAGACCAAGCTATCTGGCTTCATATTTGACCTAATAAGCAACAAATTGAAATTTCATTATACTTGAGTATAATAAATAATGATGAAAATTTTCGTCCGAGATTTTATTTTCTTAAGTACCTATTTTTTAATTAATATTTTCTTCGTTAAATGGAGGAAAACATTTCGGAAGTTATCTCCTTTTTACGCCCTATCTGTTTTTTTGTTATGCGAAGTAGATTGATAAGACTATATTATCAGAGAACATGAACGTCATATATTCATCACTTGAATGTCATATTTATTATTCTACTGTAAAGAATATATCGGAAGTAAATATTATTTCCAGATTATAATTATAAAGGAGCAGGATTAATCTTAAAGAAATAAAAAAGAAAATTTATTTTTCTTTAAGATATTTAAGATATATCATATATATATTAATTTCAAACTAGTAAATTATTCAATTATAAGTGATAAATTATCAAATTTAATCCGTTTTATAACTTGAAATTTTCAGCAAAATCTTTATATTAAATTAAAATTTCCTCAGCGGATTATATTCTAAGATGAACAGGTTTCCAAAAATGCATACATTCGTATTTATCAAATTTGAATCGATCGAAAGTAACATAATAAAATAAAAATTTCTAATATTTTATTGAACTGTATCGACCGATTCAAAAATTGAACAATACAGTATTTTTAAGCAACTAGCAGAATTTCATTAAAAAAATAAATAATTAATATTTATAAAGAAAGTTATGTTGAGACATATATTTATAGGACGATCGTTCAAGGACTCAAAATTTCTAGAGTTGCAATTCCATACATATTAAGAAAACGGGAGTAAAGAAATAACAAGAAAATCCTTACACTGTGTTTTGGGTTAAAAATATGAATTATATCTTAATAATACTCAAAAAATTTAATTTAAAAAATATGCTGATTTATATTTAGATATTGACTTTCATTTGCAAAATTTAAAAATAAGCATTCTTTATATTTAATATGGTTAAGAATTTTAAAAAAATTTAAAATAATTAAAATGAAAATTTTAAAAGAATTCTGTTATAAGTATTTTTAAATACAGTATAAATAAAGTAAAAAATAAATAAATACTGCATACTAAATGATAAACATAATAAACTAAAAAAGATAATTACACTGATTTGTTTATTCAAAATAACATTTTAAATATAATAAGAATTATTGTATATTTTTTTATGTCAAAAATTTTGTTTTAAGAAATATGATGTGGCGATATTATTTTACATAATTTCAAGTTCCTTATTCCAAAAAATTGTTCAGAAACTTCTAGAGAAAAATATCGCGTCAAAAGATCGAACGTTGACACTTTTATTATCGTTACGTGTATATCGTATCTTGTTTTTATATCGGAATTTAAAGAGGAAATGCAATTGTAGCCAAGATTCAGATGACTTAAAAATATTTTTAAAAAATTAATTAACTTCAAAATTATATAAAATATTTTTTATGCTTTTGTAAAGTCCAAGATAAACTTTATGAAGTTATCAAATAAATTTGTGATTAGATATTAAAAATCACATGCGAAACAGAAACTCGTGTTTGCTATAAACATAACTGTTTATTTATAAAAAAAAAAAATAATTTGCTTAATATTTTTAAAAACATATTTTAAAATAATATTATCACATTAAAAATTATTATCGATAAATATCTAGATCAAGATCAATAGCATTTCTACCATATCGCTTAAATTTGAAAAATATTCTTACAACCTTGGCCTCTAAAATGAAACATAGGAAATAATTATAAAGAATTTTCAATATCTTTTTTCGTTGAAAATTTGAAATAAATTTCATAATAAATTTCTCAATTTACTTTTAAATTAGGTGCGGAAAGGAATTGCAAAATTTGCGTGCTTAAAAATTGTACAAATTTAATATTTCTATTAAAATAAATACGATATAAAATGTTAATTTAGCATTTTATAAAGATTATCTAATTTTATCTCAACTGTTTTTAGATATTTCAATCGAAATCTAGCGCACAGCGTAAGTAGCTGTAACACCGAAAGGTTATAGGAAAAAATATACACAGTATATATTTATATACTTTATAATTTTAAAATAAATTCAACTTAGTATTCATATAGAAAAAGCTATATGATAATTTTATTCTCCTGTTATAATTTTATTCATAATCTAATTCCTTACGAAATTTTTAATGATATTTATATTTTTAATAAATTATACAAGATAAGATAATATAAATACAGTATTGTATAAAACAATTATACAAATAGTTCGTTTCATTAAAAATATATTAAAATATTTTTTATAAGTTTTAACAACTCCAATATTTTTATTGATCCGAATCAAAATAGTTAATTTTACTCTAAAAATTTATTATTTTTAAATGTTGATAAAAACTGCATTAAAAATTAATGTCGTCGTTATTTAAAGGTCATAACAGTCAACGTTGGGGTAATTTAATAACACAGTATTTACTTTTATGACTTGAGCACGAATATTTTGTAAATCAAGTGACCTATTTAAATATTAAATAGCTTTATTTTAAATAATAATAAGTTCATCCTCTTGTGTATCCTGTGTCGAAAACACTCCAAAACGGACTACAGAGATAATATTATCTTTGATATCTTTAATATTTGTTTGATAAGTGTTTCTTAACACCCAAACATTATGAAAGAATCTCTTAATGCGGAAATATTAATTCAAAATTTTATATTTTCCCTTTCGAGTAATAAATACAAGTTTGTTGTCTGGTAATACAGACAACCACTTGACAGATAAACTATGACCCCAAGCAATGCAACCATTTCTGTGTTTAGCCGGATGAGCGTTACTGAATGTGAGGCCGTTCTCGAAGTTAGGTTATTAATAAAAAATAAAATTTTTAAAGTGTTATGAAAGTTGAAATTTTAATTTTTACACGATTTCACAATTACAATATTTTAATATTTTTTAAAATATATTAGTTATTAATAATTTATTACGCCATCTAGTGACTAAAAATCATATTTAATTAATTTATATTGTTACTTTAAAAATTGTTAACATTTTAATCAAGAAGAAATATAAACTAATTATCAATGTAGCATCTTAATAAAACTGTTTCTTCTGAAAGTTTTAATGGTAGTTTATAACATATTGAAAATACTGTATATACCGCCATCTAGTATATAATAGATGTAAAACTACTTTTAATTTTATATATAATAGAAAACTAATAATGTAACTTTATATATCTATTATTCTAAATGTGTTAAAAATAAATTAAAATTTAGAAAGTTCTATTTAATTGTTAAGTAATATAAATTTAGATTTCGCAATTATTAGAGTAATTTTAAAATTTATTTTTAGCGCAAATAATGCAAAAATTAATAAATGGAGACAATTTAAAAATATAAATCTATAAAAAAAAAGAAAAGAAAGGGGGAGGGAAGAAAAGAAAAAAAAAGGCACCGGTGGGATTCGAACCCACGATCTCCTGTTTACTAGACAGGCGCTTTAACCAACTAAGCCACGGCGCCACATTAGGTCAACCTCTTAACATTATATTTCAATGTATTTTTAAATTTTGATGATTAATATTAAACGAAGTGCTTATTTAATTTTATTGTCTTACCTTTATTCTAAATTATTTGTAGTTATATTAATACCATAACAGTTACATTATGTATTTACTAATAACTATTATTTGCTATTAGGATCTATTTTGTGTATAGTCTCACTTAAAAAAAACTATTTCAATTTGTTAAAATTTTTAACACTTCTATTTTAAACATGATATTGTAAACTGGATTCATATAATTCAGAAATATGAAATACTGCGCTATAAAAGAATAAATTGCATTGTAATGAAATCTAATTTATTTTCAAACAAAATAATTTTTGCTTTTTAACTATTATAATAAAAATTTATTATAGTTTTAACCAACGATGATTTTAACACAGTAAACGTGAACACATTTTAACTTAATAATATTTAGATTTTCAATTTTCTGCTATTCTTAGGTTTGACTAAAATCTATTATTATACAATACTAAATTTTCGTACTACTTATGTAACTATAACTTCTTTTTAATTTTAAGAAGCGATCCAGAAATTACTGAAATAGAATTGAATACTAAATTTCTTGGCAACAAATATTGGCAAGTGTGTGCTGTCCATTTGAACTTTTAGTTTCAAAAATGTCCAGACTGCTTTATCTACAAGTATATATTTAAGACGTGGAAATAATATTTATTTTTATAATATTTAAATGTCGAATGTTACGAGCTTCAAATATTATAAGATTAGAAATATGATCATCAAATAATTATTTTTTTAATATTATAACGAAGATTATTTAAATATAATTTTTCATTCCTGCGTTTAGAGATTACTATTTTTTATATTTAAAATTAATTATCTGCAAAGAAAAGGAGTTCGTATTCAACAAAGTCATTCACCTATACAAACTTTTTACTAAGGTTTTATTTTTAGGGAATTATTTAAATGTTTTAAGAAGACAAACAAAACCGTAAAGTTTCGTTCGTCTTTAAAAACACTTAAAATATAGACATAAATTCAAATTAATTTTAAAAAATATGTACATAGGAATATTTACATTTGTGATCAGCAAAGAAATTATATTTAATTAAAAATTGTTAAAAATTCAAAATGCCATTATAAAAATAGACTCACCAAACAATTTTTCAAATAAAAAGACATTTTAATTATTAGTTTTTATATTAAAAAAATTAATACTAAGATTATTTTAGCACTACCTTATTTAAAATTAGCACCCGTTCATAAATAAATGACAATCAAATAGCACGTAAACAAAGTTTTAAACCAATGGTATAAGAGGTGAATGTAGTTATTGTAGGTAAAATGCCAGATAAACTTCCTGCAAAGTAAGCAAAATACATAGTTGTTTTAAGTTTTAAATGTACAGAATTTCATTTATTTAACAGACGGTTTTTGTTTTTCCATAAGGAATAATTGTTTTAAATTTCAAATAAAAAAAATCTATTTTAAAAATATAGTAGACTACAGTCTACAGTAATGCATAAAATTAAATTTAAGAACTTTAAAAAAAAAAAATATTTGAAAAGAAAGAATATTTAACATATAAAATATTTAGATGTCTTTAAATTAATAGGTTGGAAAATTCAGGTGCATATTTAGGAAAGTTAATCAACTATAGTATAAAATACTGTACAATATTTTATACTGAATACTTTTCTATATCAAAAATATATCTTCAAAATATAGACATGTTTTTAATTAAACGGAGTAGAATAAATGAGCTAAATAATTAGGACTATGTAAAGATTACACAGAGAATGGACTGATGATGTCAAATGGTGCGAGAGATCCCAAGAACTACTCCACCTTGCATAGGATGAAGGACACTGGAACAACTTGATCAAGTTGGCATCGGACACCTACAGGGGCTGTTCCCATGGTTGCTGATAGCAATGAAATTGATTTATTATAACTCAACTTTAGACGGAGTCGCAATTAGATAATTTAAATAAAAAACAATTGTTTATTGCATACTATGTTAAAGCAATTAAACAGTTACTTGTCTTAATATCACATGTTCCATCTAATCTTCTGCATCGAATTATACAAAGATATATTGTTCAGCAATTACTGGTAAAATTTTTACTGGCTTTTCATTAATTGTTAGCGAATAATAGTTGATAGCGAACAAATAAAACTTTTATTATACGTTATTATAATGGTAATTAGAAAGAATTAATTATCAGAAAGAATGCTTCATATAGCTTTTAATTTCAATACATAAAAAAACATACAAATTGCAAAACAAAAAAACAAACTTATTCACAAATCAGTATTGACTGAATGGCAAATAGGATATTCAAAGTATTCAATATACAAAAAATAAGTTTAACTAAGTGTATAGTATTAAGAACTTCAGGATATTTGATACAATTTAGAATTCAGTTATTTAGTTGAAATTATTTCTTTAATATTTTCTTAAAACTGTTAATCTAAAATGTAGCAAATATCTTAATTTCTTAAATATATTAAATTTGATTTATTTTTTACATATGAGATAATTTTTATTAGCTCTCATTTAATCTTTTAGATGAAAATGATTTCTCTGAGAAAGGCTTCCCAACGATATGTAAACTCGTCATTAAATATGCTCTTCATTTTGTTCTTATCGAAATGCAATTACTTAGGCAATATAACACAAAAAACAACTGTATGTCAAACTAGTCAGGGTACCCGGCATTGCGTGGGAATTTCAGATATATAAAACAGTTTATGTAACAATTCTTACGCCACATAATTTCAGGTATACTGTAATAAAAATAAGCTAGTAATAATAAAACTTTTAATTAGTTTCAGGGAATTTATGAATAATAAGCTGATAACAAGCCATGCAAATATTATTTTACCATATAATTCATTTATCAGTGGCGTTCCTAGCATTGGTGTCACCCGGTACGGTAACTCATGATGTCACCCCTTCACCTTCAATATTATATAAAACGTTTGGTCATCAGAAAGCGTGGATTTAAAAGTTCATAGGGGATATCATTTATTGTTAGAATCTAAATATTAAAAGCCATATATAGATAGACGGGCTTGTTCGTAAGCGTGTTAAAAAGGGCTTACAGTTGTAAAATTAGAAAAATGTAATTTTTTAACATACGTTTGAAAATATTGAGTGTCATCCCATGATGGTGTCACCCCGTGCGGGCCGCATCCCCTGCAACCCTTGTGACGCCACTCTATTTATTATAGCATTTGGGATCAATAAACTTTTCGTATTCAATTTTAACGTTGATTTAATCAGTCCAATACGTCACTATGACGTCATAATAGAAATTACCTGATGCTATCCATTATTATACCATCATGATGTTATTCATTGTTGTAATCGTGACGTCATGATAGTTTTTTTGTGGCGTCATTTATTATTCAATCTCCATGACATCACATTGAATTTAAACAAAACTCTAAAGCAGTGGTTCCCAACCTTTTTCTCCTTGCGAACCCCTTGTAAAATCCGAAAGAAATTGGCGAACCCCTTGTGTAGTCGTTAGTAACAGGTAAGAAAACAATAAAATTTGGTAGAACATTTATTTTCCATGTTGAACAATAGTTCATAACAAGAAACGAAAACATAACAAACATAATCGTAAAACATCTAAGTACAAACATTAATAAAAACTAAAATGATAGCTACAAAACAACGAATACAAAATTAATTCAACAAACCAACTGGTTCATAGTTAGGCATACGTTAAATTTGAAAAAAAAAAAATTCTTAATGGGATATTTGTGACTATCTGATGGAACAAAGAAATTCAAAGTTTGGCTCAATGTCTGACAGTTTCAGTCTTAGATCAGGTTCTGCATTTAATCTGTTTCTGTATTTATCCTTCAGGTAAGTATATGTTGAAAATCCTTTCTCACATGGATATGTTGTGCAAAAGGGTAATAAAACTTTAATGGCTTTTTTTGACAAAACAGTATATTCATTTGTAACATTGAGCCAGAAGTCAATTAAAAAGTGACCTTTAAAAATAGCTTTTAGAGAA
>WUQG02450978.1:0-12926 GCA_011317285.2 Androctonus mauritanicus | reverse complement strand
CAGCTCTCTTAATACAAGATTTTCTATACAGTGTACTTACAGATTCTCTCCGAACACAAATAGAATATAAGGAATTTCCTTATGTTCTATTTGTGTTCGGAGAGAATCTGTAAGTACGCTGTATAGAAAATCTTTTATTAAGAGAGCTGATGAGGGCGAAAGCCGAAAGCGCTCCTCTTGAAAATAAATGTTGTTTTTTAGTATATGACTGGAACTGCTTGAAAGTGCTAGAAATTAACATATACTTTTAGATTTTAAGTAGTTACTGAATAGTAATTAAGTCTGCTACTAGATACTAATATTCACTAAACAAGTGTTTGAATCTAGGATTGACTCAAAAGTATTCATATCCGAATATCCAACTTTGGCCAAAATGGATATCTTATGCATCCATTATTGGCAAATCTTTGTGTATAAAGGTATGTAATTATTAAATTGTTAATAAAATATAAATATTAATTAATTTTGATTGATTAACTATTCTAAATAATAATTGCTATTTAGTTGCAAAGCTAATACAGTTCTGTTTATCCACCTTAAATAATTGAGCTGTTTAAAATTTTTTATAATAAACATATTAACAACAAAAAATTGAATAATCCAGTTTTTGACAAAATCTTATAATTTATTTAGTATAATATGTTCTTTAGCCTGAAAAGTTTGCTTTCTGCGACCTTAGTTAAATAATTATTGTTAAATATTCCGTAAAATATATAATTTATTTTCCCATACTTGTATATATTTACAAATATTAGCTTGCTGTTAATTATATTGCCAACAAATCACACAATAAACAATGATTTCTGGAGTGTCGAGTAATATAAGAATATTATTTAAATACAGGTCGTTGTTGACTTTGAGTTAATTTGGACCTGGAAATTACTTGTAAAGTAAAAATTCAAACCAAGAAATCAATTTCCCGTAAACATAATGTTAAAAGTAGATTTCATCCTCGTCCATGAAATTTGACCACAATAAAATTAAGTAAATTGGCAACAAAATCAATATTTTAAATATAGTATTATTAAATCATAAAGAAATAAAAATAACCTGTAAAATCAAACAGATTAAGGCCAATAAGTTTTCCTTATTATAATATTGTTTATATTATAACAAGGAAATTTTTCTGTAATGTAAATTTACATGTAAAATTGTTTTCTACAGATATTGATTTTTCTGATAATAGAAAATTTTCCTTATTATAATGTAAAATACAAAAGTCTATAAAATAAATTATTTATCATATAAATATTAAAGAATTTTAATTTTTCATTATTATTAGTGGCTAAGTAGATGAGTTTTTATACAGATGAACTATTACCCTTAGGCAGAAACTGTGAATGGAAATTATTTACATAATATGCCAGTAAACCAGCTGGTTTTAACCAGAGGGTACGTTACTTCCACTTTTTTGTTGCCATTTTGATTTTTCTGATTTTATAACAGACAACAGAATTTTTGCTACACATCTAAAATTGTACTATGTTATATAGCTATGTATGTGGGTTTGAAATGCTTTTTATGAATGTTTAGCATTTTTTAAATTTTGTTTTTGAAACTTCATATTTCAAAAAAAAACTCAAATTCAGAAACTCATGAATCTAGAACTAGTAAATATGGCTGTTAGGCTATTTTTAATTTATGAAATAGTCATATGAATCACTCCAAACTGCCTTGATACCTTTTGCTTTATTGAATTTATGAAATAGTTTAATATCCCATCATAAGACTAAAATTTTCTTTTGAAATCAAAGTTTTTTTTTTTTTTCAAAGATTTTAAGGACTATACATATTAAAAATCTATATATATATATATAGATTTTTAATATAAGTTCCTGCTGTTTTTTTTTTTAAATTTTTTAAAAGCTTATTTTTCAATAAAAATTAACAACTAATTAATCAATAATGCATTCTCCTTTGTTGTTTACAACTTCCCAATGTTCAACAAAACATCCTCTTTTGAATGATTTAAAACATTATGCCAAAAACATTTAATGACATGCGGAATGTTAAAATTTAAAAAAACAGCAGAAACTTAGTTGCCAACCTAATATGTTGTGTTATAGAAACATTTATATAAAAGATAATGGAAATGATAATAAATAGCATTTAAAAAAAAAAATTAACAAAATAATTCAAGTATAATATAAACATGTTAAAGATATAAAGAAAATCTTACAATTCCTTACATGAAAGATGAGGATTGCCTCAATGCTTATATATGATTTAAAAAATTTTTCAATTTTAAAATTTAACTTGTATGCTAGAACCATTTGTATTTATATACTTTGCACGAACTACTATATGAATTTGTTATATTTAATTTTAATTTTTTTTTTGTTCTAAAAATCCTAAATGTTGATAATTACAAATTTATAAAATATTGCATACTTCCTTATTTTTAAGTGAAAGAAGCAAGGCAGGAAAAATCTTTGCAATTTAAGGGAAATCAGTAAATCCCTTAAGATTGGGAAGGGATTTCTAAAATGACAAAAATTGTTTGTAATACTTGAATGTCCTCTAAAAATTTATTCACATATAGGGAAAAGTGTGCTAACATTATTCCAAAATATTGCTTATATGCTCCCTGGCTATGAGTTTGTGGGGTTGTATAGGGATTTGATCTGTTTGTTTATAGACTACCACACTATAACCAATAATCTTAGAATCTCATTCAAAGAAATGACAGGAAAAACTTGGCAGGAAATAACATTATATCTGGGAATCACTGTACAATTATTGTCATAATAATATTTCAAAATACTTTAATAATAATAACAATAAACATGGCATGAATTTTTCTTCAAACAATTGGAAATTTGTCGCCACTATGTTGGATTTAATTTGCTAGTGTTCATATATATATATCATATATAAGCTTAATAATAATTTAAATAAAATTAAAACAAAATTTAAAGAATAAAATCAGCACATAAGCAGGTTCCACAAAGATTTAAATTTATTAGCAATAATGTTTTTGCCCTTAAAACAAGCTACTTTCAGTTACATATACACTAAGACTAAAAAAACATTCATCAAACATTATATTCTAAAAAAATTAAAAGTAAAAATTATCATGTTCTTGTAAAAAATATTGAACATTTTAAAAATATATATGAATATTTACATAAGATTAAAGTTTAAAATAATAATAATTTTTGCCATATAATAAAAGTAAATAAAAATGTACATAATATTTATATTAAAATTGAAATGAAATTAATCTATATTTATATATAACAGTATCTAAAGTAGTAAGGATAAGCCACATATACCATTTACCAGAAAAAAATTTATAGAATTAAAAAAGACAAATATATAAATTATTTGTTTTATGAAGTCTTTTTGTTTTTGTCATCATCATATCATCATACTTATGCTAAATGAATCTAACTTGTTCAGTTACTATTTCTCAGCTTTTCTTCATAGATCATTATGTTCTCAATTCATTCTACCTGTTTTGGGATTCTCTATGCTTTTCAATAATTCTGCTCATTCTCATTTTGTGCGTACAATCCTCTTTGCAATAATGCCATTTTTTGTAGATTTGTTATCACATCATTCTTGTGCTCCTTTATGCATTTTGTGTAAGGGTTTCTGGATGTATAGCAAATATATTTTTCTTCAATATTAAAATGTTTATTCAGATATGAGCTCCTAGTTTTTTTATATTGTTTTACATGATCCTTGTCATTGTGTATTATATTGAACAAGATTTCTTCTATTAAAAGCGAAATTTTTTTCTCATGTTTTTTCCTCAATCATTTTTTTCATATTGATCAAAGGTCATACTATTATATTGGTTGATTTCACTATCTTGTTCATCTTTAGTGTTCTGTTTCAAATGCCTTTTTTTTTCCTATTCTTCCTTAATTTAAAAATTGTATTTTTTATATATCCATGGACTATGCTTGTTTTATCATCCAATCAAATTTGTTTATTACTGCTTGTGTATTATTGTGTTTCTGCTCCTCTTCAGTAATGCTCTTAATGCAGCTATTTTAAATGATTAAGATTCATTCAATCTTTTGTGTATAAATATGTGTAGGTTTCTTTTCTAAAAACACTAGTGCGGTATTATCCATCCTTTATTTCAATTTTATATTTAAATATGATATTTCTTATCTGCTTGTTCTTTCAAAGGTTAAATTTTAGACCTAGTCTTACATCTGATGATTTTTCTTCTAAGTCTAAGCTTCCTTCTTTTGATTATGATGTCATAAACATAATGTTTATATAGCTTTACTTTTCTGAAAATTATTCATGATACTTTTTCTATGCACCACCAATTTTGCTAAAACACTGAGTGGACAGTTAATTAGAAATCTTTATTTTATAGGTAATATTTACTATTGAATATGAAATAGGAGCTTTGTGCCACACACAGATCCTAAGAACTTTAGGATCATGTCACATACTGATAAATTATTTCCTGTCTAACTTCTGTCTTTTTATTAATTAATAAAAAAAATAAGGATTAATGAAAAGACAAGAAGCCATACAGGCAAGATTAGCAAGATATTGAAAAAGTAATCAATTGGTTAAACAACAATCATCTCAATTGTATAAAAGATGATAAAATAACTTTGATAGTAATTATGGGAAAAGATGAATACACAAGTTTCCATTGCAAACATAAATTGTGAACTTCCGTTAGAGGACTTAACAGATAAATTAAATCAAAATATATTCAAAATTGTAAAAAACAATAAATTATCAGTGTTCTTAAGAAAATCCGTAGTTAAAACTCTTATTTGTCCATATTTATTTGGCTTCCTGAAACTACATAAAAATCTAATAAAAATAAGACCCATAGCTAAAAAGCATAAATTACCAGATTAATATGAGAAGTGCATGAAATACTGGAAAATAAAAAATCAACAGAGCTTTTTGGATGTCTTTTTTTTTTTTTTTTTTTTTAAATTGGACTCCTATTCAATGAACATGATGGCTCAATTGCTATACCCTAATATAGCAATTGAGTTGACATGTGTAGAACTATATAGAATGCTTCTAACATATTTATCAGATTGTGACACAGATCCTAAAGTTCTTTGGGACTTATGCCATTCTACATTTAGATCCTATTTTGCATTTAATGGTAAATATTACCTACAAAATAAAGTTATCTCAAATGACGAGACAGTGTTTTAGTAGAATCAGTGATGTGTAGAAAAGAAAAAAATATTCTGAATAACTTTCAGAAAGAAGATTATATAAACATTATGTAGATGATGACACAGTCATGAAGGAAGTTTGAATTGTTTAGACTTGGAAGAAAAATTTGTACATAGGACTAGGTCTAAAATTGAATTTAGAAAAAACAAGCACATAGGAAATATTATATTTAGATATAAAAATTGAAATAAAAAATGGAGAGTAATGTACTAGTGTTTTTAGAAAGGAAACTTATGCATTGATGTTTATATACAGAAGTTTGAATGAACCTTGGCCATTTAAAATGATCAAGGTTGAAGAGAGGAAAAATGCATTGTAATACATAGTAGCCATGAAAAATTAACTAATTGGGTGATAAAGCAAACACAATCCCTTGTGTACACAAAAATAAAAATTCCTTCACTTTAAAAATTTTAAAATAAAGGAATAATATAAAAAAAGCCATTTTGAAATAAGCAATAAAGATGAAAAGAGGATGAAACCAATTCAATATGATGATATGAACTTGTATATCCTTGATTTAATATGAAAAAATGATAAAGGAAAAAATGGGGGGAAAAAATTAGCTTTTAATAAAAGAAATATTTCTTAAGACAAATATCCAATATACTCTGTATGAAGATTAAAATAATTATCAACAGGATATTCATCGAGATACATGTAAAATCAATACAAAATGAGAATGAGCAGAATTATTGAGAAGTATAGAAAATCCCAAAAAAGATAGAGTAACTGAGAACATAATGATCTATGAAGAAAAGCTGAGAAATAGTAACTGAACATTATATAGCATAAGTGTGACATGATAATGATGCCAAAAACAAAAAAGTCTGCATAAAACAGATAATTTATATATTGTCTCTCTTAATTCTATAATTTTTTTTCTAGTAAATGGTATATGTGATTTATCTTTACAACTTTAGATATTGTTATATATAAATATAGATTAATTTCATTTTGATGTTAATATGTTGATATTGTAACTATTCAAGAAAAACCACTTGCTTTTATATAATAACCAAGTCCAAAACAGCACTACAAGCAAGTACCAAAGAAATTTAAATTCGTAAAATTAAAATTACGAAATTAAAAGTTCTTTGGTGCTTGTTTGTAGTGCTGTTTTGGAGTTGGTTATTGATATTATGTACATTTATTTATTTTTATTATATAGTGTAATTTTTTTATTTTTAAACTTTAGTCTTTTAAAAAATATAATATGCAATTATTTACATGTGTTTTATTCAAAAATATTACAAGAATATAATTTTTGATTTGAGTTTTTTACAATAATGTAATGTTTGATGTTGTTTAGTTTTAGTATGTATAAATGAAAACGGCTCGTTTTAGAGGTGGAAACATTGATAATAAATTTAAATCTTTATTGAATTTGTTTGTTTGCTAATTTTATTTCTTTTTAAGTTAGGAACTATAGGCATATTTTATTATTATGACAGTTACATTTCAGATCATTGCTGAAAAGTGAATTCAGCCTTTTTTCATTTGCTAATGCATGTAAAAGTCTAGAAAAAATATTTCCAATATTATTTAAGTGTGCAATAACAATAGACCTGAAAAACTTTTTTCATTGGATGGCCACATTATAAAGCATTTTCCAACCATCTTGATGGTAACATAATATTTCGGTTCAATTCTGAGTCTCTCACCAGTTTTTCAGAAGGTCTCTGGTTCTGCCCATCTATATGCTAATTATGTTTTATATACCTATTCTAAGTATTATTTTGTAATTGGTTGTAAATAATTTTTCTTTTGAGATATAGAATAAAAACATGGAATGTAATTGAGAAGTGCCGTATTAGTGAAATGCTATAAAGTGATATATGCCTGTATAGCAGAATATTCTAAAAAAATTTGATTAAAACAAAATTTATTTTAATTTTATTATATAATAATTATTTTTACAATAAACTAAATTTGTGACAAATCCAAACAGATTAGTTTCTAAACTTAAAGAATGAATTTATTAGATTTTTCAAGCTAAATATGTGTTTTAATAATTATTATTTCATTAAAAAAAATTCAAATGATATCTTCAATAAATTTCTTAAACAGGAATATGGAAATTGATGACGAGTACGAAGAGACACCACTCAGTGCTGCAATTCTCACCTACTTCAGCTACATGGTCCTTTCTATCTTTGGTTACATGAGAGAATTTCTCAGGAGAGTTGGATTAGAAGACCAGCAGTGTGCTGTTGAAAAGAACAGAGAGGTATAAAAAAGAAACATTGCAGATTGTTTTATTGTTTTTGATAAAAAATTAATAATTATTATTTTGAAGGAAAAAATATTTTTATTATTCAGGGATACGTTCCTCTCTATCAAAAGTTTGAAAGCTTTTACAATCATAATATTTACAGAAGAATCAGGGATTGCTGGAGTAAACCTATTTGCAGTACTCCTGGTGCTATGGTTGATATTAAGGATAGGATCTCTACTGATTATAACTGGCATTTTAGGTAACTTATTGTTTTTATTAATAAGATATGCTTAAATTTATAATAATAAATTCATAATAAATTAACCTAATCTTGATGAACAGGATAGATGATGTCTGCTTTCAGACAAAACTGACCAAAGTAATTAAGAAAATTATATTTATTGATTTGGAAATTTCAGGGACATACAAGTATTCCCCAGTTTACATAAATAATTAGAATTGAGAATTTTTATATAATTCAAAAATTTCTGGGACTGAATAAAATTTGTTCATTGTTTTATATTGTTAAGATGCTATGGCATGGAAAGGAGCAAATACTGCATGAAATGATATTGTACCAGTAATAAGATACTTAAAAATAAACAGTTTAAATGATTATAAATAAAACAAGTAATCTGAACTTATTATTTGACTTATTTTAATTATATTAGATTATGATGTAATGAAATTTCATTACATCATAATCATATAATTAAATTCCTTTTAATTAAAATTCTTCCTTTTAAATTGAAATTTTCCTTTTTTAATTGAAATTTTTTTTAAAGGAAGTGTTAAGCATTTCTAAATACAACATTTTAAACTATGTATGTATGTATGTATGTATGTAGGTATGCAATATACCATTATCTGTTATTATCTTTATTATCTGCTACAAATCTAGTTGTACAACTAGATTTGTAGCAGATAATGGAATATTTTACCAGCTTTTTATGTAAATACTTTCATTCCCAGATTGTACCTGAATATTTTAGCTGTATAAAAACTCACCTATCAATAATAATGAAGAATGAAAATTCTTTAACATATGATGTTTTATTTATGTCATATATAATTTGTTTGATTTTTAGGCTGTTTTCATTTCTTTAGATAGATAAATCATTGCTTATAAACTATTATTTTGTTGAACATTATTTAATTTTAATATTTTGTATGGGAAATAAATTTCTGCCTTAAGAGTTCTTATTTTACAAATACATTCCAGGAACTGATTAAATTATAAAATCAAGAACTATATGTATTGTATGTGTTGTACTACAGATTTGATTCAAAAAATGTTCTGTATCAGATTATGTTAGTACAATATAAGAAATTGCTATATACAGATATTCTCTGATTAGCTATTATGCTACATAGCAATTAACTTTTAAATTATATATGATCTTTATTATAGTAATTAAATTGGATTTACTAGAAGCTAATTGATAAAAAGTAATTTGTGTTTAAAAAATTAAATGGTTAGATAATACAGGTTGAACACCAATTTTCCAATATTCTTGGTTCCAGAATGTTGCTGACTTAGCCATTTTGCCAGACCAATAGAGGTCATGAAAAATATTTTTTTTATTATTTTATATTAAATTATTATTAGTGAAACAAATTACCAATGCACAACAGTTTAATAAGAGATTTCCAAATTTATCACAGATCCAATTCAAACTGTGATTCTGATATATAATAATAATTCATAAATATATAGCTGATCCACAAACTATATCTCTTCCATGTTGTTAAAACATCACTAGAAACTTAATCAGTTATATTAAAATTCGGTTAGGAGGAGTATCATAGAAGTTGATAGATTCTAGGTTTTACTAGTTACTGACATTTATTATATCTAGTAATGTAAAAAATGTGCACATCTAAAGAATGATGTGCATTTATTTTTTTGTGTGTATATTTAATATAGTATTTATGAAAATATTTTATTAGATCAGTTATAACAAAAAAACATGATAAAAGTAATTTATATGATGTCCACTACCAGAACTCTGCTGTCTTATTTATAATTCTAACACAACTAAGCACTATTTAGATTTATAATGCATTTTCTGTTGAACAGTTTCAGTTTATTGCATATAGGCATTTTTTAATTCAATTTTAAATTGCATTTCATATTTATAAAAATTTTTTAATTTTTTTGAACAAATTACAGTTCAAAGAAAATATTGTATTTTTCCTATTATTTATAACTCAGTTTCATATAGGAAAAAATTGCTATTGTTTATATAACAAATATGATGTTTATATTAAAAATGATAAAAAAATAATTGCATTATTAAATAAAAATATAAAATAAAATGGGAGAATAATTAGCAACTAAATACTTAAATTTCTTAGAGAATTTATAGAATTATACATTCTAATTGGAATTTGTGTGACATAATTTAGGATCAAGTGTGTAATTATTTCGATGTTGAATGCTTTAGTAGAAATAAATATCATAAGAATAAAGGATTATTGTATATACATATTGCAAAATTTGGATTTTTAATTTGATCCTAATTGATTGCAAAGTATCTAAGATAAAATTTAATTTAAAATTGCTAATTAAAAAAACATATTTTTTTGTAAAATTCTTCATAATAAGCTAAAGCTAATGATAAACTTCTACTTGATCTCCATTTCAAGTTAGAATCCATATCCAAAACCTTGTAATAAAAAAATGTTGAGATATAAAGTTTTTAGATATTACATCCAAGATATATCATTGATATTTAATATTGTATTTATATATTTTTCTAAGCTTATAAACAGTCAAGGCAAAATTACTTGATATACTTTCTTTAGAAATGTATTTTCTTTTCGGTCATGACAATTTCAAATGCACTTATAATTTTGTCCAGATTAAAAGAGGTGCCAAATTATCAGTGTCCAGAAAATTGATGATTGAACTGTAGTATTTTCTGACATATCATTCAGAGAAGTGAGCACTTCTGTGCATGGTTAGAAAAATTTTTTATATTTATAGATAGTATTCCATTTAGTTATCTAAACTACTATTCAATAATCTATATAATTAATGCAATTTTGCATATGTTTGTTTACTTATCTGTAATAATTTGTTCTACTTACTCATAAACATAGAAAAACACATGTTTGCTTATCAGTTTTCGTTCCCATTGATCAATTTCAAATCATCTGATCCAATGCCCAAACAACATAATCTATATCAAGCTTTAAAATTTTAATTGCATTGAATTTATTTAAAAGACTGATAATATAGACTTTTATAATTAAAAATATTATTCAAAATTAAACATCATAAGATTTGAAATTAAAAATTGTGATCTTTTTTAATATGAAAAGGATCACAATTTATATAATTTATAAGTTAATGATAGTTTATTGGAAATTTTAAATAAAGATCTGATTTAATTAATTTGTTAGATAGATTAAAAGTTCTTTAAGTAGAATTTAATCTTTTTTAAACTTTTAAAAAGTTCATTAAATAAGCTTTTTAAATCAAATATTAAGTACTTTAAGTTACAATTTTAAAATAATTAATTTCTAAAACAATAAATTCACAGAATAGCTTATGACTACAGAAGTTATTTTATTTGACTAACATTTTCAACTCTCCTTTAGAGAAATAGATAGGGGATTGAATGCTTAGAGATGTGTTTTACAGTTGTGCAGAAGCAGAAAGATGCAAAGATACATAATTAATTTCTGATATCTAACATAATAAGTTTTACTATCTATAACATAACTGTGATAAAACATATGTTGTAACTATCAAAATTCCCAGTAAAATCAGAATGACAAGTGAAGCAATTTTACCATCCTGATTACTCCAAAATATTTTTAAAGAAAAGGTATGATAATTCGTATATGGCAATTAATTTTTAACATATATTCCAAAGGAAAGTGAAGCTTATGTAATCACTACCATTCTCTCTCTCTCTCTCTCTCTCTCTCTCTGCCCTCCCACTAATGATTTTTAAATTAATATCCAGTTAATCCACAACTTAGTAAGTGGATCAATTCGTGAAACTACTTAAATCAAAGCATAAGTTTGGAGCATATTATATATAATACTAAAAAAATAGCATTAAAAAATAAGGACATAAATTGTATAGTAAAATCATCACTTACTATCTTGGATGATCCAGATTCAATTCAGAGTCTCGTCTCTCCAGTTTTTAGTAAAGATTTGAAATCTGGGCTTATCTTGTTAAATAAATCTAATAAGCTCATAAAGTACATGTATAAATATGATAAACGATGAAATTAATGTAAAAATGCTTATATATCCATTATAGATTTATCTGCTATAATCAATATATTTTTTAATCAAAATATTTTTTATATAAGTATAGATCTACATAAGTTGGGATTGTCTGAATTTTCGTAAAATTTGTTAGTAATATTCTGCTATTAAATATTAAAAGATAACTTCATTGAAATGTTAACTTCTTGTCTAACATTTTAAATAGAGATATTTAAATTTCAGGATTTTTTCCTAATAACTCAAACTATTTGAGAGAATTTTTAAAAAATTGCAGGGTAGTCAAACTATTAAAACCAAATTTAAGATAGGATTGATTAATCCTTAGATTCATATATTTAAAAATAGCATACTGTGAAGTTTCCTTATAATAACTATGGAATCTTCAAAGAAGTTTCTGATGTTTTCTTATAATAATTAAGAAACTGTTTAATAGATTTTTATGATATTCAATGTATAGATTATGCTATGAAGATGATTTTAAACAGAAAAACAGCTCTTCTGTTTTTCTGTTGAATTGATCAAACCAGGAAGTAGGATGATAATTTTAATGACATATTTTAATCCTTTAATGTTAATCATTCTGAAATAAAGAACATATTAAAGTTATTGATCAGTTTTTTTACAAAATTGCTTGTTATATCAACTTACCAGTATAGATTAAATAATTTGATATAAAAATATACCAGACATAATAATTAATGAAGAAAAGAAACAAGATACTCAAAATGATCATTTATAAAATTAAATTTATAATTGACTATCTGATTAGCAATATTTATTATAAACAATTTGAGAATTGTATATAAAAATTTGTATTTATAATAGATTGCAATTATATAAAATAAAATATAAGCATTATTTTAATTAAACTGTAATAGATTGATTTTAAATTACATCTTTTATAAAAATAAAAATCGTCATTGCAAATTGAAAATCAGGCACAAATGAGCATAGTACATTAAAGCAAAAATTTGTAAAACAAAAAGTACCTGTTCGTATGAAAATATGTTCACTTTTCTATAACTTATTTTTAGTTATATGATTTTATGAAATCTTAAAGATATTGATGAATAACTACACAAAAACTATTCCCTATTTCTGCATTTTATTTTTAAGAAGAAATATTCAGCAAGGAATTTTTATTATAGTTATTTAATCTTTATTACAGCTAGTTCTCGACTTATGACCTATGCGACTTACGACCATTTGACTTTACGACCACAATTGCTAGCCATATTAAATTTCAGAATTATTTATCTCAGAAATTATTTCTGCCTC
>WUQG02450967.1:0-12927 GCA_011317285.2 Androctonus mauritanicus | reverse complement strand
GTCATGATGTTCCTGGGGACGATCTCTTGCAAGTCTATCTTCAAGCAAAGAATAGAAAAGGGGTGATGAGCCGTAGTAAGTATAAGAGATGGTTGTTGAAACAAAGGACACCCGGAGGCAGGAGGGTAAGAACTGAGAAGTGGCTTCACTGTCGTCGGTCCGGAAGAACTAACACTCCGAGCAGATCCTCCGTACGGCACTAAACTGCGCCAAGAATTTACATCGAGGCGATACAGTAGTATCTTCGCTTTATTGATATGTTAACAGATGAATTCCCTCTCAGAAAAAAAGGAAACCTCGCTTTAAGTATAGGATTGTAAATAGAAATGCGGCGCCGATAACGCACCATGTTACTATTACGATGATTGATGTTTAGATTGATGTCTACATCTCTTACTCGTGTGATATGCCACTTCGAGTCGCGAATCGCGTTGCATGGTGAAGCTGCGAGTACATAGTCTTTATTCCATAGCCAATTTTTGCGTATTTAAGATGTCCAGGTTTTGTAAAATCGCATCAAGAGTAGACTAGCTGCGCTTCACATTTCTTTGCACGTTAGGCCTCGGTATTGCGGTTAGTAGTCTTGTGATTCTTTCCCCTTCTTCTGTAATTTCTTAATAGTAAGCAATGTAGGAGTTCATTTGGTAGGAGCCTGACTATAGAGCAAAAGATTATGAGTAAATCGGACGCTCCATCCCCTCAAGCCTGCACTCCAGCATTCGTGCGCGAAGATAGAATATCACTCAGCAAAGGCCAATAGACTCCTTCCAGATATGAAGCAACCCGACGTACGAGGTCGACAATCTGGAAAATTCCATAGTATGAATCTGAGACTAGGCAACACCCTACAGGAAGTTGAAACTCGTCAACGTACTATAAACCGTTCTTTCAGTTCTTGCAACATTGAATAAAAGGGAACGTGTATCGTACCATTGTCTCTTTCCCCCAACCCAGGCTTTTATAGGCAGAATAGAGATGCCAATCGCACCCGATAACCGTAAATCCCAGAAGCAGAGGCAGTTCGTACTTACTCATATCCTTGCCCTGGAGCTTGCTCAGTTTTACCAGCTTCTTGAATTGCGCTGCAAAGAGGCATGATAATTGAAACCTTGCTTCTTCACGATTACCATCTGCGCCCCTTACCACGATACCAGCAAAGAGTGGCCTTCCCTCTAGACCTATGTCAGTTGTTACGCCAACATATATTTGTGCACGCTGAAAGCTAAATAGCAAATCCTCAATTTCTTGACCTTGGGTAGAAAGTACAAGGACGTAGCTAATCTTGCCACTGCTGATTTCATCCAAATTGTGATTTGGTAGGCGTGGTAGTAGTTCAGGTTGTATCATTTGTAATCTTCTGTTGTTTCAGTTAGCATAGCTAGAAGAATCGAGTTGATTTGGAGTATCACAACTCACGCATCCTTGAGTCGAAAGATAGAATTATGTCCCAGAGCATATTTCAGGATATCATAAGCCACCAAAGCATAAGCATTTTCGTCTTGATGTTGCTTATTGCACTCTTTTGCCTCAGTATATAGCTCATTGATATTCTGCCAGAGTGTCTCTAGCTTCTCGGGAGATAAGAGGCCACCATCGTCACAAGCGCCATCCGGTATCGAAAGATAAGGATTTTCAATCCTGTCCTGCTTATTGTCAGATAACTTTATAAAATATCCATTGGCTGCATCAAGCTACCTTAAATTCCAACGGTATGAGCTTCATTCCAAACCGAGTGATTAATCTTCTTCGAAGTGAGATTATGGACTCAGGGCACAGTATATCAAGTGGCTGACAGGTGATTCGTGGTTCTGCAAAGATTGACATTAGTTCCAACATGATTTCGTGGACTAGTTTGGCGTATTCTTCTCTCTCTCTATCATATGGCTCGGGAAGGAAAATCGATTCCGATGGGCACGATTGTTCTCTTGGTGTTAAACTGGGCGATCTCTTTCGTTTTTTGAACGGCGGAACATCATCTTCAGCGACATCGGATGACGAGGAAGGATTTTGATATGAATGGCCTTGATTGAGCCAACGATAATAAAGATGATTCTTCCCCATTGTTTCAGCTAGTTGTTGTCTGAATATGTTGTTTTGTATCAGGTCATGGATATGATGTTAGCACGCTGCCTAGATATGAATCATATGATCATTCTAGTGTGTCAATATGATCCGGTCATATTGACAATTAAACAGCCGTTAGTAAGCACGGTTGGACTGCAGAAAGTTAATATTTACAACCCACCAAAATGCCACCCTCAGCACTCCCATGGAGATCAAACATACGTTGTTAAAATGCCGACTCCAAGGTGAAAAACTCGGTAGTGCCCACAAGAATTCCCCACATCTCCACAGAAGCACAGCTGAACATCAGATTATTCCCAGAGATACTATCAGGTTAGGGGCTAGGGCCTTGGTGGTCTATATAAACAGCCATTGAAGTCTCATTAATCTGATTAAACTAGGCTTATCCTTCTCTCTATCCTTATTACTGCTGCAGGAATAGAGGCAGAGGGCTCATAATCTTTTGGAATGGGAGTGTGTGTGTATTGTGAGGTGGCCTCTCAGATGACTGCTAGCTACTACTAGGCCTGAGTGAGGGCACCAAGCCAACATGTGACTGACCGGGTACTAACACTGTCACTCGCACGGAGCAGTCGAACATTTCTCTGAATTGCTTGATAATATCACTCGCAACTTTCAATTCCTCCAAACTGATATGAAATGCAGCCTGGACTCAAACACTCATTTAAATATTAAAGGTAAAATTTATTTCGTTGTGTAGTTATTGAGATTCCTATGCAGAAGCAAAATGCGCTGGGCCTGAAATGCTGTGGGCCTCGAGGCATGATTGACCAACCCCGATAGGCGTGAGTTAGCGCGGCGATTACAGGGCTGTTGAAGCTCATGATTGGTTTTTTGCCCTGAATCATGATCCCTGGTCATTTTAGTGCCGGCGCTTATTTTATTCTCCCCTTAAAACCACAATGTTGTGCTTGTTATCTGCGTTTTTGAAATTATGATACCCGTCGGAAGTGGTTTACCATGTTAACTCGACGTCGTGTTGTTGTTCCCTTGGCTATTTTCATTATCATTCTATTTAGTTTCATTATTTTGCAGTCTCGACTGGGGGAGAAAGACCATGGTCCGATAAAAACAAATGTTGATGAACACGCACCGGAAAATGTCCCATCGCTACCACTGATATACCAGCAAAAGCCCGTGCAGCCGATGTATTGTGAAGAGCGATTTGGCGTCCAGTATTTGCAGAACTTGTCCGAAAGCGCAACAAGTTATTGTGACGCGGCATCGACCTCGACTTTAACATGCTTCGACACAGTAATAGACCCCAAAAAACGGGTTGACGCTTTTTGCGTGGGAGGCCCTGTTACTATCGACAAAGTGCAGAAAAAGTTTCAGCTGGAATGTGAAACGAATGATGCGAATACACGCCTTTTGAGGGCCCTACCAAAATACTGGTACCAAACCGGGCCCTCGTACATCCTCAAAAACAACATCAAATTCAGCCCCGGGCAAGATATGTCTCGTCGGAGGGTTTCGAGCGAGCCAAAGAAGTATGGCATTCTCGTCAAGCGCGAGGCCAGCAATTATAATCTATGGCATTCTATCATGGAGGTGCTCTCCGTGCATATGACACTGGATACTCTTCGCATGTCAAAAGACCCAGCAACCAATGAACCATTCTTCTCTTCAGACTTCCGCGAAAACGTCCAGGTAATAATCCTTGACGATTTTCTGGACGGCCCTATCTTCGATCTCTGGTCTCTCTATGCATCAACTCCCCCAGTCAGGATGAGTGAAATCGCAGACAATCAACTGGATAATGTCATTATCCCATTACCAGGAGGAAGCAATCCATTTTGGCAAGGGGATTGGCACCAAACAACATGTCAGCATTCAGAACTTCTGCGCGTCTTTTCGCAACGAATATTTGATTTCTACAACATTGAGTATACCTCTATCTCCAATAAGGAGGAGCCATTGACCCTCACCTTCATTGATCGAAAAGCCGAACGAAAACTCATCAACCAAGACATATACATCGACCGCCTCAAGTCTGAACTGTCACACGTGGATATCAAGGTTGTGGACTTTGCCAGATTGTCATTCAAAGAGCAACTTCGCATTGTGCAAGACACGGACATTCTCATCGGTGTGCATGGTGCAGGCCTTACGCATGAGATGTTCCTGCAGCCAGGCTCTACAGTCGTCGAGATATTACCACCGAATATTCACCACAAGGGGTTCCGGAACCTGGCGAACCAAATGGGACATCGTTATTTCAGTACACATGGGACTAAAATTATTCCGTCTTCAGACCGCAGTAATTGGCAGGAAGAGGATGTCTTTATTGAAGAAGAGCGCTTTGTTGAGCTGGTGCGAGTGGCTGCTGCAAGCATGTATCATAGAGGCTCGATTGATCTGGATGTGAATTAAGCTTGTTGTATATAAATGTTGATTTATTTTATTTACGAGATATGGAATCCACTTTATATTGTGCTTTGCTTTTCCTATCATTCTTCGTTTTATTCTTCTATGCTATATGTATTTTTCCTTCGTCGTCTTCTCGCCTCTCTTTTTCCTTCTCACCTCTCCCAGTCTCTTACGATACCATTATCTCATCACTCTAGGAAGTAGAAAGAGATATTAGGTATAAGGTTAATTAGTCTTATGATTATTATTTATATCTGGTGAAGGAGCTGCCTCATGTCATAGCATTCGTTGAAAAATGGCTGCCACCCTCTGGGTGTCTTGAGAACGGCGGATTTGCCCTAATTCGCTCCGAGTCAACATATGATCCAAACGAGTCCTGCAGTAAAACCTGCAATTCTACTGAATGAGGAAAATGCATTCGGATGGAATAAAACAATTTCTTTGTGCCAAACGGCAAAAAGTAGCCGTCATCCTCCAGTCGTTGTTCAGTGAGAGTCGTCGACAGAATGATCTCAACCCCGGCTTTTGCAAGTCAACTGTATAATCATGACACGCTCTTCTGGACTGGTATAAAAACCCTCCTAATTCCCCTCGACTCTCGGTCGATTTTTTTCTTCTTCATCCTCCCGGATCTGCCTGCTTCTGCAAAGTATCCTGCTAGTATCTACCCACCCATACCACATACCGATTTTAAACAGCTACCCAAGCAAAGTGAGTCCTCTGATTCTTTTGATCATCTTCATTTTATCTATGTCCTTTTCTATGGATAAAAACTAACATGGAATAGCCGTTTCAATGGCCAAAGGAACCGTCCAGAACTACCTTGAAGCCATCAAAGACCGTCTCACCTACAAGCAACACTCCACCAAACAAACCAGTAAGCATTCTTTTCGCATCAAGTTTGCTGAACCTAGGCCGGACCAAAAGCAGAAATCCTGTGGTTTGAAGCGAACCCCCACGCCATTTCCACAGAGACATACTTCTACATCCACCTACCAACAAACCGAGTCCTCGCCAACCAACCCTACCAAAACCATCATCACCCAAGCCTACATGGTGCCAGAACCGGACTACGAACCTGATATCCCCCAAAACATCGGGTTCATTCATCCATCGTCCCCTGTGCTGGCCGATGGGTGCGGGCTGCGCAGAGTGCCAACGCCGATTCCAGGAGTTGGAGGGATATAAACAGGGTTGTTTTACCAGATTGTGTAGGGTGTACTCTTTTCCCACTGGGGTTTTATCCTACGGGGTTTCCTCAGCTGGTTTTTAATGAGGCACCCATTTCTGTATCGTGATCTTGTTTTCTTCCTTCTTTTCCTACTTTTTTTTTTGACAGACTGAGATACCTGGTGTTTGTTCTTTTCTTACATTTTGTATGAGCAACACTCCTTAATATAATAATCCTACAAACATTATCTTCAAATCGTAGAAATGGATACTTTGATTCGTTGCTCTACAAAGTTGTAGCAGGGAAAAAAGTCTATGATGTTTACTCGGTAGTTCACTGGATGTTCTGCTAGTTGAGCAGTCTAAGAAGCACCTGTATACCGATATAAAATCCTCTGTATCATCATTATCCGCTGCATTTTGCTGACCTCAACTTATCCACTCGTAGGATGATAATTATATAATCCCCAGCACGGCTGCTATATTATTGTCTACGAACCTGAACCTGTGGTCTCTACCCACTGGACAAACGCCAACACGGAGCAGAGAGATACCATTTCTATCTCCATGCAGACAGCCGGTGAGAGGATAATAGGACATTTGCATACTATCAAGTGCCGCTCAGTGATGACTATTCCAACAGGTATTAAAATCAGCTACATGAGGTTATTTCGGAGATTGGGGTTTCTTGATCATCCAACTAATAACAAGCTATTTACTGTAGCTTATCCTGGGTACTGAAGATAAACGGCGAGTTCATCTTGTAGCTCTTGCTCAAAATGGTCAAGAGACTTGAGGATGTGCCCTTTTGTATAAGAAACTATCAACTGTACAGCATTAAAGACTGGCCCAAAGGTTTCAGGACTCATACTGGGGACTGAGTCCAAGCAAGGCTGTCCAAATTTAATAACTTTCCAGCATAAGTCCCTTCCCATCACTTGGAGCTTTCAGCTTCACCTCCAGGCTCTGCGCAGTCCGCTCCATCTGACTCACGGTAGCGTGCTTATCATCCATGCTTGTCCAACCATCCAGCCCGTGGAAAAGCACAGCCAGAAGCGATGTTTTCCACAGCCGCAGTCTTTGCCGTCTATTCGTGAGGATAGTCAACAACAGAAAAGTCACACTGAGCACCACCAAGGCTGCTGGTAGGATAATCCAGAGCCAGTTTACAGTAACGTATACTTTCGCTGAGAGCACAGTGCCGTTGGCTGTAGTGTTGCTACGCGCCATTGCTGACCGTGTAAACGACGAAGCAATTTTCGCTGTTGTGTCCTCTAGTCCATTTCTGATGAATTTGACAATAGTTGGGTCTGGCTCCTCATCCTCAAGGCGTTCGGTTGATGGATCCTGAAGTATTACTAGACGTGAGGCGGCGTCGCCCTGAACGTAGTTTCCCAGGTCCGAAATAATAGGCATTTGGAATGTAAACTCGGATGCATTCACCCAGGCTGAGGTTGTCTTCGTTAATGTCGTGTTGGTAAGGGTCACTGGGGCTCTATGGGATGGTTTCCAGCAATGTCTAATGCCTATACGTGACATGTGCTCATCATCGTGGTATTTACTTTCTGGGAAGTCGGAGTAGACACTTCCATTAGTAGTGTCGACATAGAATATTTCACCGTAGTCAACCGAGGTGACATCGGATGAAACAGCCCCGTTTAAAATGGAGACATCGTATGTTTGGAGGCAAAGTGACAGGGCGCACTGCATGACTTTTTTAATTTCCAAATCCTTTCCTATATCCAACTGGGGAGTAGAACGTAGTGCATAAGTCCGGGTGAGACCAAATTCCGCTTGAGCAATCACCGTCTGAGGATTCAATAGGCCAGCATATGAATAATTGTTGAATATAGCACCACCAGACCTGAAGCCTAGACTGAAAGGAGATCAGACTGAGGTTTGGGGGAAAATAACCTCAAACCACAGGTCGTCGTCACCGCGCTTGTCAATTACCGGTATTTCATCGTTGTGAGTGGATGAATAGGTGATGGTAACACTATTAGACTGTCCCTGTGGTGGTATAACGGAGCATGATTGTGTCTTGTGCAAATACTCCGCGCTCGTGTTCAAGGAAATTGGATCACATTCAAGTTTAGTTGAAGCAGTAATGTCTTCACATTTGCGGCACAGACCAACTGATTCAAAGGGCGGCCATGTGCAGTTTCCCGTCGGACATGCCGGGGTTGGAATTTGAGCTGCATTATCAGCCCATTGCGCTGCCAAAGCAATGGACCAATACTCATCCAGAGACCTTATATAGGTTACCTGTTGAGCTGCGGCAGCGCTGGAATTGGTAGCATCGACTGTGTTTCGAATTGGATAAGTCAAGCTCTGTTGAATAAAAGGATCAAAAGCCAACACCAGGATTGTGATGAATGCGCCAAGGGACACAAGAGACTGCCCCCTGTGCTTTGATATGACCATGAGCGATCCCAAGGGGCCCCTGCTGGCGCTGTCGAATAGCTGCATGCTATCCAGTTGCTTTCGCCTGTTGTAGAACCAAACCCATTTCAGTTGTCCAATGCATTCTCCAATGGTAAATATGAGCGAGGATTTTGACGCCGTGGCTAATATGGAAATGATGGCGTTGAGTGTCAGTCCGTACGAGAGGCTCGGTGCTGGTTTTTGGTTATAAGCCACAAGGACACTCAAGATGGAAGCAAAACAGGCCAGGCTGAACACTATCGCGAGGATTTCGTAGAACCAGGTATCAAGGATTGGAAGTAGCCGGTCTGTGGGCTTAACTGCAGGCTCGAGGCTGTCACTATCACTTTGAGGTCCTTCCACGTCCAATAGGCTCACAGGCTGAGAATGGAGCGCTTGTTCGGGGGCATGCTGCTGATGCTTGTTGGTAATTCCTCCGTTGCTTGGTTCGTAGGACATCTTGAAGCAGTGGATGTTCGCATTTGTGCAGAAGACATGATCACAGAAGTGGGCAAGTGGGAAGTATCCAGCTCTTGAAAGACATGATTGTCAGGGACCTGGCTTAGAACCCTGCAGGGGACAAGGCTGAGGCTCGCCATCACGGGGTCAATCTTTACTTATTCGTGATCGACACTGTCATTGCTGCCAAGTTCGCCCGCTTTGACTGGGGTATCCAACGCCTCGGATAAGAGCACTGCCTTGAGCTCTCAGGGCGATGAATTCTCATTTTCTCGTAGTGTCTGGTGTCAGTGCTTACCAACTGCGTGAGGAAACCAAGTAGAATTCCGCCGTGGCGGCGATTGTGCGAACGTGTTTGTTGCCCGTCAGCACTCCCGACTGTATAGTACGGTTGATGACAACAAGGAATAGCCAAGTTTTCTACTCCTTGTTCAAAATGCACTCTGGACCACTTCATTTCCCAACATTGTCCAGGCCAGTCGACGGAAGCACGAAAACCAAGCCACATACAGGATCAGTGCTTACACTGGTCAGAGGGGCTCGGGAATGTCAATAAGTAATCAGAGTGGCACTTTTGGTCTTGGTAGATCCAAGTGCGAAGGCATTAAGAGTCATGCTGTTCGTCTCTATGACCAAATGAGGAGACATCTCTATATTGAGTGGATTGTGCATAATATCGAGATAGATTGGTGATGCCGTATGTAGAGGATGCCCCAATCGACAATCAGTCCGTTAGTTTATATCTAGCATGAATTCTATAATATCCTGAATATCGTGATTGACCAATATATCTGCCTATACAAAATGCAAGTGTGGTTGTCCAAAATATGAATATAAGAATAACCCAGTCCCTTATGCACACCTACGCCTCAAGCGCCTTCAAAAATGCCGGGTTTTCGTTGCCTTGTACGACCTTTGAAATCGGAGTAAGGTAGGCCTCAGGACCCTCTTGGCTTTCTTGAAGCTTGCGAACATAAGACTGGGCAACTTTGAGCCACAAGGCCTTCTCCCTCGCACTAGCATCCAGGCCCTGCCATACCCAGAGTCTGTTGCCGGTATCATAGAGGAAGACGTCATTTCCATCGAGGTCTGATCGGTTGACACGTCCTCCATCCTTGACAAGATCAAAGGATAATGACCCGGAGGCGTCGCTGAACTTGAACAGTTTACGCGAGCGAGTATCGTCACCGTCATCGCCTGCGGAACGCTTGGAGGAGAAGGATACTGGACGTGAGGCCTGGAATGATAATTGATCAACTTCCCTTCCTCCTAGGAGGTCCACGACGACCTTGGATCTCGATTCGAGTTGCGAAAGAACTTCAACATCAACATGCTTAGCTAACACCATATCGTTCACGACCTGAGCTGCCTTGGCCTTTTCCATAGGGCTACAGCTCTTGCCCTGCCAGACCCAGATCTTCTCGCCCTTATCCAAAACAAAGACATCATTGTCATCAAGGCTTTTCCAGGTTGGTTCCACTTCGTATACGATGAAGGAGCCCATGCGAGCAGCACTAGGATGCTTGAAGATGCGCAACAGCGTTGTCACCTCCTTGGGCTCCTCTTCTTCAACATGGGTGAATCCAGAAGCCACACCTCCAGACTTGATCGAGATACGCGGAAACAGCGACACGAATTCCTCCGAGGGGTTCCGCTGAACCTCCCGATGCTGGGTCGCAGCACCATGCAAGAACTCATCCAGCTCAACGGTCTTATAGGCGGCCGTGCCGGCCTCGTCTTGCGTTGTCTTGTTTCCTAGCCAGAAGAAGATTTCGTGGCCGAGCTTGTCCCCCACCTTGTACGAGTGTAGCACGATGTAGCTGTCCCCATCGTAGAACTCACCCGTTCTCTCCTTGGGCCACGGCACGACTTCGAAGTTCTCAATTCGCCAGACCAGCAGTCCCGGCTCCTGTCCGACTTTGCCGTTGTTCCAGGCGGGCTCGGAAGCGGCCGAGTTGTACTTGACGCGGTGGTCGAGATCGGATCCGATCAGTTCGATATTGCTGTCCTTGATGTCGTACTCTTTCGGGTGTACTAATCCTTCGTGAGGCGCCATGTTTTTGAGGTGATATTCGAGGCGAAATTATGCACAATTGCAAGAAGAAATGGCCCAGGAGGCAAGATTCAAGAATATGTGTTTATTCTTAGAAACCGCGGGGGAGGGGAGTCTTGGCAGATCCGATCGCCGTCGAGGGTTTTTCCGGTCCGGATACCGATGGATTATATAATCAGGTGATCCTCGCTTAACCATCCACTCATCTTTGTCCATTTTGTCCCATACAACTACTCTACTCAGGAGTATGTACTATCATCTAACCCACCATGCAGCTGGATGACGATACTAACGTGCGCATAAAGCGTTGGGCTAGACTCGTGACTACCTTGCTGGATGCCGGGCTTGCGGAGGATAAGCTTCCACTTGAGGACTGGGTATCCAATTCATTTCAGAAAGGTATGAACTAGTATTCTATACCAAATTGTGCATAGTGTCTGATGCCACTTGTGATCTTCCCTTCTAAAAGGTTTCTAGGTGACATTCAATTTGATGAGCAGCAACTTACTACCCTCTGCAGTCTGGATGTTCCTCTTCCGCTTGATTCTACAGCTCTCCATGAGAGATTGAACACGGCTCGTGTTGTCCATAAAACCCCTAGTTTTCACGATGCTTTGCTGCGCATATGGATTGTTGTAAGAGTCAGTCCCGTGCAGCTCAAAGCTAGCTACGATACAGTGTTTGCAACTTTCAAACTTTTAGAAAATGTCACTATGGCTCAACTTTCAACCCCGACATCAAACTCACTATTGCCTGGGAGCAATGCTGCCATCATGCAATCTCTAGAAAGGCATTGGAAACAACCTTATGTTGGGCCGTCTTGTGATCTATTGGGCGAACGCATCAGAGCATATGAAAAGGAATTCTCATTCATGAGACAGTAGAGATCCTCGAATCGCAAATATTACTCCAAGGCAGTAGCTCTGATACAGTCAAGTGGCACAGGAAAGTCTCGGCTTGCAAAATAAATCATTCAACTGGCTACCTATTTACCAGAACACCAACAAAGCCTCTCCTGGCGTTAGCTGCGATGGAGCATCTCTGTCTCTCTGAGCGATCATGGGAAGAATCACTTCGGACTTTCACATCTGAGCTCTTGAAATCGGGTGCCATCAACAAGGGCTCAAAGGGGGAGCTTTTGCATCAGCAAGTGGGCAGTTGCAGAAGCCACTCGGGATTTCTTCAATGATATCATGAAACCAGCACTTGAGGATGACATTGCATTTAACCAGATGCTGATATACTTGACAATGTCTTGAATCACGATCGGCTGAGGCGAGAGCGGCACGATGCGAACAAAGCGGAGAGATGCGGAAAAGTAGAGACCAACAACAGTCATTGTGCCGGGTGACGTGTCCAAATTGATCTAGGTCTTGTTGAGCTGAGACAATCATGTACCGGAAGGGAGTTAGGGCTCCAATTGGACACCAGGGGAAAGAGACCATGAAGTTCGGATGCTGTTATAAATATACATACTAGGGCATATCTTCCAACTTTCGTGTAGAACCAGAATTTACCACCCTTGAGCTTAATATTTAATAAATCATAGAAATAGAAGTTCAAAATCCCAATCCATTATGCCGGTGAACAGCAAATTAAAGGTGGCATTTAGTTGCTCACCCGAACGTGTACTCCCTCTTTTGGATCCATACAACATGGCTTTTCCTACCGTCAAGTGCGTGATAATTGACAAGAAATTCATGCGCTGACTGAATAACAGACACAGCCACTCCGCGGAAACCCTAAAAAGTAACAGCCCCCATATCCCTTGCTTAGGGCTACTATTTTCGTTATACTTTCTTATACTTTGGTTATCATGCAAGCCAAATCAGCCAGTTGTTCAAAGTCGCCTCTACTGACAACACCTCCGTGATCTCCGGTACTCGGTCGAATATACGGAGTACTCTTCCACCGGAAAATGCCCAGAAATGATCGTGGAAGTAATCTCCCAACACCAACTTGGCTACGGTGACTGAACCGTACACCGACAATTTCCTCATATTATACTCTCAGAAGATAGTGCCGATTGCCGAAAGAGAGAAGAACATGGATAGATGGATGCTACAAGCGTAACTTGCAATAGTTATCTTGGTGATTGATGTTCAGTGCAGAAGCTTAAGTGCCTCTTTATCGCCCACCATAGCCCCCGATCTGGAAGGAAACTGAATAAATCCAGACCTTCTATTTATCTGCTCAATTGCTATTCACCACCATATCCACCCTAGTAGACGCAGGAAAAGGACAAAGATTGGAATGGTCACTTAAGGAATCACCGTTCATAGCACACGACATGAGTCATCTGTAAGATCTTGCTGCATACAGGCAAGGGAGAGACCACCCATGACTTTTATATCAGACCATATCTG
>WUQG02450956.1:0-12927 GCA_011317285.2 Androctonus mauritanicus | reverse complement strand
AGCAAAATATGCGGTATAATCTATATCGGGAGATTTATACTGTATCGAGAAGCAAAAAATGCTTACCGCAAACTCTCATATGGATCGGAACTCCGTTACAATACAAGGGCAAAATATGCGATATAATCTGTATCGGGAGATTTATCGAGAAGCAAAAAATGTTTACCGCAAACTCTCTATTTTCAATTGCCATCATTCCTTAAAGTTTCAGTATTTATTTTGGAGTTGTTTCTCTTTGACAGGTTATTGTTGAAAAACAGAATGCTTAGTTTTTTCAAAATAAAGCCTCTATAGTGTTTCTATTAGTTACAAATGTTTCGTTTATGTTATTAATGCATATATATGATAATTGCAGTGCATTACATGCATTGATAAGTGAAAAAAATAGTGCGTTTGACTTATGGATATTTTCTTGATATGGCATCAATCTAGAACATAAAGTGACATAACTGTATGGTATGTCTATATATAAATTAGAAACCGTTCAAACAATAGTAAAGCGGTAACTCTCTGGCTCACATATGCTAAAATATATTTTTTAGCATATGTGAGCCAGAGAGTTATAGCTCACATATATTTATTATTATTTTTTATATGCTAAAATATATTATATATATATATATAATATTGGAATTCGGAAACTGGTTTTTTCAAAACTCAGGTTTTGTATAAAACTTAACTGAAAGCACACTCATATAATTAAAATATAAAAAATTATATATTTAATGTGAATTCGACGGATGATGTCTACAGGCGTTAGTCTACGGCGATTATGTGATTCGGACGTGATAAGAATGGCAAAGTGAGAATGTTTCTCCACACAGAGAGAGACAACTACAATTAATGTAAACCAGGAAACTTTATTGAGAGAGTGTGGATAATGGAGTGCTCCAGATAAAGGAGTATAAATATCTTTGCAGTAGATATATATACTGTATATATTTATGATGGTTGGAGGTTGGTGATGAAAAGGCACGGTCTTTAGTCCACCAATACAAATACTCAAAATGATATGGAATTCGAACTCGTTGAATCAACTAAATTGTTTTCTCCTCACTCGACTGGAAGTCGCCGGATTATTATAGATTCTCTGTTCTGGCGCGTCTTACGTTCTTTCAGGGCTTTGCTGTCGATCGGCTTGAGGATTGAAGCACGACGACCGATTGTATCGGAGAAGAATGACCAGGCTAGCAACTCGCTTGCGGAGATCGGCCGATGAGTTGATGACCTGCGACGGTGAACTTTTTGTCCTTCCTCGTCGAATTCTGACGACCAACTGACGTTTTCTCCCGGAGAAAGACGATTCTCTCATTACATTCTTTACTATTTTGTCTATGTGTCACTTGATTTTTCCTTTGTCAAAACTGATATATAGGTTTATTTTTCTTTATGAATTTATGGAGGACGGAGAACCTTGGACTCGTGAGAATGGCTAACAAGCGATCGTTTTTCGATCATAGATTAATTTAGCGAGTGACAATAATTTGGTATTAGTTTACATAAATTCCGAACTCCATGTTCTCATATTTTTCTTTGTTTTACTATACTTAAACATTTCTTTTATATAACTTAACTTAAATTTTTCATTTAATGTCAAAATATATTTACTCGTACATTTAATCTATATAACTGACCTGCTATGATAGGACAATATTCATTCTCTTTTCGAAGTTCACAAAATTTATAATTATTGTATTATGGAGTTGACCTATGATTGGTCTGTTATGACAGAGCAAGATGGGTTAACATCCATTTTTCTACTTACATTTGTTATATATTTTCTTATTTAATTTATGGAGGTTTTTCAGGGACCTCACATTAACAAGGAATATAAAGAATTAATTTAAAACATTTATCAATAAACAAAACAAATACAGAAATTAACAACGAATCCGATGAACATTATAACTACAGTACTAAAAAATATAGATAATAATAAAAATGAACATTATACCATCTATCCTAATTGGCTAACGAAACTTTAAATCCAAATAATACAACTGGTATATATAACTCAACATATTCAGAGAGAGAGAGAGAGAGAGAGAGAATATATATTTCTTCTGGTTTTTCTTTTATTAGTTAGTCTTTATTTATACATCCAATATTGTTATTAAAATTTAAAGGAAAAAGATAACATATACAGTCAGTATCAAAAGTATTCATAAATGGATTAAGAAGTATGAAAATATATGTTATTTTTTAAAAATATCATATATCATTATTTGTTAGGGCATTGTATCCTACAGAAAACCCCTGTAATTAAAAAATTAATAATTACATTTCAAAGCTGTTTAATTACTCTAACAGAAAAATAATATCACCTCATCTTTAGCATGTCAAAAGTATTCATACAGTAAGCTAAAAACACTGATTTGGTGATAGTTGCAAAGATGTTTACTGCATGAATATTTTGTTGGATAGCTTTTAGCCTTTTTTACTGCAATTAATCATATTGGCATTGAACTCAGTAACTTTTTACAAAATTCTGGAGTAATTTTGGCCCACTCTTCTTTTAAAGCATTTTTTAGATCTTCTAAAAAAAAGATCCAAAGATCTTCTAAAGATCTTTGGATTCTTTATTGGAAATACGATGTAATGGAACTTTTTGTTCTAAATGCATCCATACATGCTCTATAACATTTAAGTTTGGTGACTGAAGTGGTATATTTAACATTTTAGAAACATTATATAAAAGCCACATCTTTGTATCCAGAGCAATATATTTGGGATCATCATCATGTTGGAATATAAAATTATTTTCCAAGCCCATTTTATGTGCACTATTCTTCAGATTGGCTTTAAGAATCTCTATGTATCCAAACCTATTCATTTTTTCTTCTATAAATGTTAAATTCCCAACACCAGCAGCTGACATACATTCCCATACAAATACAGAACCACCTCCATGTTTTTACTGTAGTTTTTAAATTTTTACTATACATTTCTTTGCATGGTTTTTGCCAAACTTTTGATTTCCATCAGATCCAAAAAGATTAAATTTTGACTCATCACTGAATATGACCCTTTCCAAAAATTCTGAAGATTGATTTTGATACTCCTTTGTAAAAGACAATCTTTTCTTTGCATTAACTTCAGATACCAGCATTTTTTTCAGAAAGATCTACAGTGAAAAATCTGCTTCTATTAAAGCATGTCTGATTGTACTTGCCGATACATATGTACCAGTCTCCTGTTCCAGCTGAGCTTTTAATTTAGGAGCTGAAATATGCAGATTTTGTTTTATTTTTCTAACAAGATTTCTTTTAGTGCGGGTGGTGAATTTTGAAGGATGGCCATTGCGAGATTCATTTTCAACATTTCCTGTTTTCTTGAACTTTTTTACTATACTTTGTATAGTAGTAAAGCTTTTCTGTAAAATTTTTTCAACTTAACGATAATTTTTCCCTTCTTTTACAAATCAAATTATTAATTTTCTTTCTTCTAACAATGTTTCTCTTATTTTAGCCATGAAAAATAGAAAACGTTGAAAAGCAACTTAAGAAATGACAAAAAAATACACACAAAATAATTCAGTTGCAATATTTAGATGTAATAAAATGATATTAGTCAAAACTGACAATGACTTGTTGCGTATGAATACTTTTGACGCACACCAATTACAATTGATGATTACAATTCTCACGATTTTTATATAAATGAAGCACAACAGCTTTAATTTTTTTTCCAATTTTTAACAACAGAATATACACAATATTATAGTGATGAAATTTTGTTATTATCAACATATTTTCCAAATTAAATAAGTATTTCATATTCAAATGACTACTGTATGAATACTTTTGATACTGACTGTAATTACCAAATACTAAGACAGAGAACATGGAAGTAAGTTAACTCTTAAAAATATCATACGTAAAATAATAATGAATGTAATGATAAAATAATAAGAGCATAATGAAATAATAAATAGGATAGGTCAGAGTTAACCTCTTCACAATATAAAAAGACAAACAATGAAATAATAAATAATATATTTTTCAGATGAACAATATATCACATTATATATAATTAAAGATAAATATAAATTTTTATAAAAACAGAAACATATTAATGTGAGGATCCTGCAGTCTATGGCCAAAAAATGGTTCTAAATAATATCTGATTTTCGAATAAGAGTCGTAAGTGATGCAGGGATCCAGGATAGGAGAATTAATTCGGATACTCATACAAAACAAGCAACATATATTTATTCAAAATAAACAGAAATAAAACACAATATTAACAGTTCTCTTGAGAGAGCTACCTGACGCAGAGATCATATCTGGGGGAGAGAGAGAGAGAAATTTAAAAACAAGAAATTTATCTCATCCCTCCATTATCCTTTGTCTTCGTCCCTAATCCTCGTCGGACGATTACCGACGGGATGGGACACCGATTAACACTCTCTGCTACATTTTTCTCAACTTCTCGAATGTGTTCTTTCGTCTGTCTTGATCGACTTCGTCTATCCTCCTCCTCAGAGGACGAACTTATCTTTTGTTTATTACTATTCGATAAGAGGCTATCATATTACCTTATTATTTGGCAGAAGGCGATCTAGTTTCATCATTGTTCGATGAAACTGATCCTTCTACTTCCCTGGACATCTTCAGTTTTATCCAAAAATTAATTTTAATAATTATAAAATCCTACCAATTAAAATATATATTAAATTATTTTATTAAGATTCGCTGGATTCCACCTTAACAAGGTACCGAAACATGTACTACATATAGATTTAAAATACGCTCATACACTTACAAATCAGAATACTACAGTTACATATATAAAATAAATATAAAACACGAACACATACATAAATAAATTTGTATATGTTATAACTATAAAATAAAACTAAATTTATAAGTATAAATCCATTAAAATGAATGTAAGTCTTAAAACAGTACAAGTACATAAAGATAAATATATCATCAAGCAAGAACTGAGGTAGTTTTCAACAATACAGTAGATTCCTTAAATATTTAGGCAAGAGATAGAGTACAATATAAGAGATTTAAAATTGATCAGAAGTTATCCTTCTTAAAAGACGACTCTATATATAAAATTTATATTAAAATAAAAAAAATTAAGAATAATCTGTATTTCATGGAACTATATGCAATAAATTATTTACAATAAAAACATAAAAGTTAAATAAATAAAATATAAAAAATAAATAAATACATTTTTATTTTATACAAGTATAATTAAAAATATGCATATTATAAAATTGCATATAATAAATTATATACAAGACATAAAACCATGTAAATATGAAAGTATTAAAATATAATAATTTTAAAATTATAGTCACTTTCGTCGCTCTACACAGAATGTTGCAGTTTGATATAACTTGCCAAGTTGTAACAAAGAAAAGATTCTTTTATCTACTAAAATTTTTCTTTAATTTCTTCTAAAATTCTAATTTTGAGCAGGCCAGGTATTATTCTTTTTTTGTCATATGATACTTCATACCTGGTCTTCCATAAAAACCCTTTGACAATTGATATAACAGTTAAACACATATGAGTTAAAAATTTTTAAACTAAAATGTCCTAAAATGTTGTCTTCAGTTAAAAAAGTACTTAAAAGATTTACCCAGCTATTGCCACTGGAATTTTGCAATGGGACAATTTAAAACAATATGTTTAATTATTAATTTTATGTAAAGTAATGAATCTTATTTAGACATAAAATATTAACTAACGCTTAGTGCGGTTTGGATCAGTAAAGAGAATGTAGTCCATATTTTATTTTTATTCTAATGCTATATTCTGGCGTTTCATGAAATAAAGATAAATTCATTTCTCATAAAGGTTCTTTTAATATAAAACTTTAATTCCCTCGTAGGCTATGGGCATTTTTTAGTGTCCCAAATTTTAATCTTAGTTTTTAACATTAATTTAGCAGATATCATCCTGAATTTTTTTTATATGATAGCTACAGTCTTTTTCTATAAATTTCTAACTAGATTCATTCTCGTACCTGTATTATTTTTTAAAACAATACGTTTTACAGGACTCCTGGATTTTGAATCACAACTTTTTTACGTGATATATTTACTCATATTTTGCTTTTATCGTTCTAGATTTTTCCTTGGTGATGTGTTATCAGTTTTTATGCATTTTTTTTTTTTATATATCTATCGTTTATATATTTTTTTTTTTTTCAGTTATTTAGGAGAAATTATATGTATTTTTATATCGTTATTTTAAAGTTTGTGTTAGGTAAATATTTTTCTATTATCTATCACTCATAAATGATCTATCCTCTATTTTTCATCAATGATTTTTTTAAATTTACATTCGCTTTTTTATGCTCCGATAGAACATTTTTTTATTCTAATTGAAGATACATGAAATTTTTTCCCATCGAAAAGAAAGAAATTTCATGTATTATTGAAGAACATTTATGATTGAAAATTTTTGTAGAAAGAATCTGCAGAAATAAAGGGAAAGGTAACAATTTTAACATTGCGTTTGGTAATTTTATATCTAGATTTGTAATTTATTGAGCAGAGTAATTAAATCTTATCTTTAAAATTTTAAAAGTTTATTAAATAAAAACGATTCTATTCACTGATTACAAGAGCCTATTTTAAATCAGAATATTACTAATAATGAGATGTATGTAAATTTTATCGTTCTTCATTTGCTTCCGAACCAATCGTCAGTTGCTATCACATAATTGCTTATCATTTTAAATCTGTGCCTGATTGAAAGTTTACATGATAAGCAGAAAATAGCCAAAATGTTTAAAATGAGATTGGAATTTAATGAAAAAAAATTTTTTATTTCAGATTGTTTTGCATGGATTAGTTTGTTACAAAATTTGTTGATCTATGGATTATAAAAAATAGACATATTGGATTTTTTAAAAGCAATTTCCTACATTTAAATTAAAGCAGAATATTCTTTTTAGTTGCTTGATGGTAGAAGTACGTTGTTTCAGTTAACCTTTCAAAAATCTTCAAAGTCAGAAATAATTTGCATAAATTTAAAATTTTAAAGAATAATATCTAAAAATTTCTAAAAATAACATATAAAGCATTAAGACTTGTTTTTTCCTCTCATTTTTCATCGGTGATTTTATTTAAATTCACATTCGATTTTTTATTCTCTAACAGAGCAGTTTTTCATTCTATTCTTCTTGCTTTTTTGAAATATTTTTCAAAGATAGATTTAATATTAAAATTATTAAAAGATACTGTATTGTACGAATTCATCATATATTATACGATTTATGTATAATACAATTTAAAGCTGGGATTTAAGCAATTCCTAGCTTTAATGTATTCAATTCGTATCCTAAATATAGTACTGTGTTGCAGAAATAATATAATTATGATTACATAATAAGATTTCAAAAAAATTATCGAAAATAATATTGTATAAGTTGCCGGCATATGTGATTACAGTATCTATGATTTTTCGCGTTTTGTTGTGGCGCTAATTTTAAATGCAAATTTTTCGGACAAAAAATGGGCCTAGAGAAATTGCAATTTAAAAAATAGTATTTTCGAGGATCTTTCTTTAAATATACACACACCAATCTTGGTCCAATCAGAATATGATGAGATTACAATGCCATTATATACGTCTTTATCAATACATCTAATAATATAGTGGATCCAATTATTCCCCTCAGCGTATTTTCAAGCGTATTGTGTTCTAATACTGCAATCCATATTCTCAGATATTAAAGGGAAAGCGGTTATCTAAATATCGCTTTTTTTCTGTTTTTTCTTTTTTCTTTTTTTGATATTATTGGTGTTTGCTTAGATGGGATGGAACTTGATAAAATAGCTTAAAATGTAATCCATTTATATAAAATTCTAATGAACTATTACAGTTAAAATAATACAGGTACAATTTTATAAAATATTGCAGTATATTGTAAGTGAATTGCAAATATTGCTGACACCATTTTATCTCATACATTATCGCTAAATTACATCCTTCGAAACACTGAAAATTGTAAAAAATTTCAAAGTTATTCGAATATCGCAACACTCGATTAATATATAAAAATTTCACTAGCAAATAGAACATTCGAAGCTACTCAATTTATCATATTTTCGCGATGCGAAAATATGATAAAATTTGTATGCCACGTATGATAAAATTTAAAGGGGCACAATATCTGGCTTCGATCACATGGTAGATTGAAAAGAAGCATCTCTGCCTGTAACGTTTTTCATGTTATCTTATGGGAGTTAAGCATAACAATGGTGACAGAAGTACCCACTTGGAATGCATTTCTTTATTAGATGGTTTCTCACTGATTAGACTGATAGTAGAGGAAATTGTTTATTTCTTCCTGTAAATGATACTGACGTGTTTATTTTTTCCTGTGATTAGGAAGAGAATTATTTTCGTCCCAATCATGAGAAAAACGAAACACGTCAAGTGTCTTCTTCTTATAGAGGTTATAGATTCTTTCTATAACCGCTATAGAATGTTTTCCTCCGATCTGAACGTCAGAATCAGTGAGAAAATCATCCAATAAAGAAATGTACCCCCTTGATAATTACTGATACCCATAAATATTGGTGACATCACGATGACATGGAATGGGTGACTGTTTAAATAAACATTAAAGTTGGACATAGAAATCCAATGGATTCCGAATGCTATAATAAATTAATTATATGGTAAAATGATATCTCTGCATGGTTCATTATAAATTTATCTATAATGTCTATAAATTCACTTAAAATTTTTTTGATTATTAGCCAGATTGACAATGTCATGATGGCGTAAGAGTTGTTACATAAACTGTATTGTATTATTCATATCATTGAACATCATCTCGCTGATATTCAATGATCAATTAGCTCTTGATCTGCAACCATTTTAAAGTGGCGGACATTCAAATTTTAAAAGTTGCTCTCTAATAACTTTTGAATTACAGTATTTGATTGATTTTTATAAAATTTAATAAAATGATCAGGTCATTAAAATCGAATTTGAAATAATATTAATTAACTTTCATCCTGCAGATTCAGCCATTTATCAATGACGGGCAACCAATATTCTGAGCTTTATAATAAAAGATTTATTAATATTTTTAGTTTATATCATTCTCGCGAGATGGCGTTACTTGTTCAAACAGGTATAATACACTGCTTATCTGCTTTACCTAAGCTTTTAAAGGAAATATAGTTTAGTTACTATTTCTATAAATTAATTGCATTTAAATATTTCCAAGCAGCACTATATTAGTACAGTATTGGCCACAAGACTGCCGAACTATTGAAAATACAATTTTTTTAATGCATTCAATATATATATTATGCTATTGATGATTTTGATGACCTATATTTTAATCCTTTTTAGCTTTGGTAATTTCAAATTAAAGGACACATTTGGAAAGTAAGCGATTAGTTTTTTTAGATTTGCTTGTCAATATATTTTCTAAAGGAGAAAGGAAGTATTAATAAGCAGTTCTGAAAAGAACTGCTTATTAATATTTCTCTTCTCTGGAAGATATAAAATGATGAATTAATTAAAGGCCATTACAACTAATGATTATCCAGGTAATCAGTCTGGCCGACCCTAATGGGATACTTTCATACCATTTTTTCTTTTTTTGTTGATCGAATTTTTTGGTTTATCTTAAGTTTAATTTTGAACAAACTGTATGATCATATTTGTAGTCAAATAAGAAAACTAAGAATTGAAGAATATTTCAATTTTGTAAACAAAATTAAAAAATTAATTTTATTTAAACTTTATTAATTTTTTTATAATTTGTAATAGTTTAATGATAAATTATTATGTTTTCGTATGCGTTGATATAAATAAAATGAAAAGTGCAAAATAATTGTTAAATAAGAAACTTGCAAAAATATAATGGATATCGTAATAAAATTACGGAATGCCGCTTACAGTGATGATGATGATAATAATAATAATAATAATAATAATAATTTCATTATTTCTAACAACTAAATCGATGTTTGTATTCCTGATGATCATATTTCTAGGTTTTAAGATCGAAAAAACAAAAATAGCAAATTTCAACAATTCGTTAATTCATTCATTGTTTATCTCCCTTTTCTGAAGAATATTTTTTCCTATTTTATTTATATAATGTTATAAAAATTTTCTACAATCTTATTGAATTCCTACTTTCTCCATATTTTGCTGCAACCAGTTCGCTCGAACCGCTGTTAAAATATACAATTGAAAATTTTTGATTAATATGAATACATTTTGGCAAAAAAAACAAAAACAAAAAATAGAACTGGTAGTTAATTATTTTGAACGATGTTACTGGTGAAATAGTAAGTATTTTCTTGCTCTTATTCTCAGGAGAATCGCAGTGTTCTGTTAATAACATGAAGGTTAAAGTTTCGCCACATTATTATTATTCTTTTAATACGAAGAATGTGGTAGAACATTTCTCTCTGAGATAACTCAACTCCACAATATTGTGCTATGTTTACTCATTTTCAGTCTTGAGATATTTGAATACTTTGGGTGTTTAATAAATTATTTCGATATTTTTTATTATACTTTAGTTACTAAAATAACTATTATGCAATTTTAGTTCTTGATATATATATATATATATATGGTTTTTCACGTTTTAAATCAGTTTGTACCTATGTTTTTTCTGTACGTATAGAATTGCCGAATTTATATATTTTTTATAAATTGCATTAAATTTTTTTTTATCAGAAATAAATCTTTATAGAAACTATTTTAATATTTGAATAGCTCAGTTTATTTTATTATATTCTTTTTAAATTTAATTTATAAATAAAATGTGCCAAAATAATTTGCTTTTTTTTCTAGTGTTCGGTGTCTTTAGTTTATTATATAAACACTGTATTCTTCTAAAATGTAAGAAGACAATTTTCCAAAGATATACAAAATATATTCCTCAATATTTTTCTTTTTGTTGTTCTATGTCAGTATAGAATTATTAAACAAACTAAATAAAAAAGTTCAGAAATTTAAGACCAGACGGCATCACACAAGTGGAATATATACCAGCCATTGTTATGTGCTAAATAACTCCATAGTATAATAGAAATAGTGAGAAACAAGGGATAAGATTTTTTGCTTTGTTCGATTTAGAAGCAAGCATGGTCTACTGCGTAAACATCGTTTACTTTAGAAGAGAGCACCATCTTGAATGAATCAAAATGAACAGCAAAGACTCTAAACCAGGGAAAACCATATCTCAATTCTTACTGAGGTTCACTGAAATTAAAGGACAATACAATACTAAGAGGGACGCTAAAAGAACAATGCAATACTGAAAGAGTCTCTTAAGGAACAAAGCAATGTTGAGAGAATTGCATCTTAAATTTTCAAATCGATTTGTATTCCTAATTGTTTATGCTTTACAATAACACAACTCTGCTTTATAGGAGAATAAAATTTGAATATATATATATATATATTTAAGTACATTCTATATGTAAAGAAAATAGATAAATTTATTATATGAATTAACGAAATTTCGCTATATTATTCTGTTTATGAATTACGTACGGTTTTGATAAACATTTTTTTACATATTTTTATAATAATTGAGAGGATAGTACTGAAGAGTGCAGAGGGTGCATATGGCTTGTGGACCGAGAGTTTGACGTGCTTGCACTAATTTAACTCTTATTGTCACTAACTCTCGCTTATTTCAGAAATAATTTCTTCTGAAATTCAGCTCTCTATAATTTAGTTCTAAGATAACTAATGAATCATTTGTGTACGAGAAAAGTATTCAATAAGAACACGGATTGCCAAATTTGAAGCTTCAAATCTAAATTATATAAAAGAAATAGAACAGTTTGAATATAGAAAAAGTGAAATAGCATCGTTTTTCTTCTCCTTCACAGACACTCTACTGTTTGCATCATTCAAATGATTTTTTTTATGCATCGTAGGAAACAAATTTCCGAACTCGATATTTATCAGTTACAAGAGGTGTTAATTAGCGATTCTTGCAACGATTTTTCCATCAATTATGGTTACGAACTTTCGTAATTCCACCGTGTCACTCGACGTAGATGTTTTTTCAGCAGACTCTTTTGCTCAAAATTTACATGTGAACTCGAAACATGACTTTTCTAGCTCACAACCGTTTAAATCAATCACCGGTCGAATCGATAAATCGCCCCTCGGTTGCAATTTTCAAGTCGCGCTCTCGTGTATTTTACTATAGTAAAAAACGCTGTATATAAATTGAACATTGCCCGACTCGATTTCGATGTAGTAATTATATACACAAACACAAATTACTGACTTGTCGCGGTCGATTTCGTTGAAAAATTCGAAGGATCAAATCATCAATTTTGAAAACAAAACCAGCTGATATATTTTTTTTGAATAATTTTGCGAAATTTCAATGAAATAACAAAAAATATTATTCTCCGAATTCCTGAGAGCTCGTTAAGTAATATTTCCACCCAATTCGTGATCCGAGATAATATTGATAGATTAGTTTTGATGTTGCGCAATTCTCTCCGTAAAAAGGTGAATATTAACACGTATTATTCGAATATTTGAATAGTCCTTGAACGAAATTACACGTACATATGATGTCTATTTAATTATGTATTCTCTCGTTCGAATATAAGTGGATGTACATAACCTTGAAAAAAATGGGCTCGAGTTATTTTTATAAATTACACATTTTACATCAAATGTGAGACATCAAAAAATTAATTTATAAATACGTTTTTGTATGTATGTAGATTGTATAAATGCATTATACCAGTGTAATAATAAAAAGAATCGCCTTTTTTTAGCATGCGGTTTTTTGCGGGGTTCAACTTGACTGGGCAACAATGATATTGTATATTATCTTGTTGTATATATTATATTGTTGAGCGTACCGACCACCTGTTTCTGGCAACGAAAACCTTCATTATTATATTATTATTACATTACGGGTATAGCACGAACATAA
>WUQG02450955.1:0-34848 GCA_011317285.2 Androctonus mauritanicus | reverse complement strand
TACGTGTCTTTGACGAAATTTACATTCAAATCGAAGGAAACACAAATTCGACTACCACAGACGAGCCAAAACTTGTAGCATGTTGTCATTTGGTGTGTCATCCTATGTCACTCAAGCGCGTATACCAGCTATGTGACGACATCATCACGTTAACCATTTAGGAGATAACAGGCTGGTACAATTAAGGAGCCGGTACAATATAGGAGACTTTCACCTATATATAGATAAAGTTATAATGCATAATTTCTATAACTTATTTATTTATCTACATATCTTTATCTAGTAATTTTATTTTCTAATTTATTGACATTCTATAATATAAAAATGGAGATATATTAGAAAAATTTAGCCAATATAACACTACCATGAAAAAGTGAAATTTATCTGAACTATTTTAATTCTCTTAGCAAAATAATATATATTTTCCAAAAATACTCAATAAAATAAGATAATTCGGGGAAGACAAGAGTGGGGCAAGGATGAGAGTTTTGTGATATTTCGTTCACACGCCAACAGAAGAGCAGGACTTCCTGCAGTCTAGCGTGAAGGCATCCAGTGTGAAAGTTGTTGTGAATATTCCGTATTATATCCACTTTAATCGATGAAATATCACAAAATTCTCATCTTTCCCCCACTGTTGTCTTCCCCAAGTTACCTTATATATCTTATATCAATGAGATAAGCATAAAAATAGAAACTATATTTGATATAAGATAGATGGAAAATAAAGTGTTTGCTCAAAAGGAATCAAAATACAGTTATCAAATTCTCCGAATGCATTATTTAAACTTTTTTTTGTAAGAAAAAAATATACTTAGCAAGAAACAAATTTTTCAATGACAAACAGATGCAGTATATATGAAATCCTTCTTAATTATTTCCAGTATTAAATTATTTTAATAATGAAATAAATAAATAATTTAATATGGAAAATAAAATGGCATTTGTATATCTTATATATATATTTTTATTTTTCATGCATTTATATATATAAAATTAATAAACAAATACTACTTGAAATCAAAATTTTAAATTTTTATAAATATGAAAGCAATATGATATAATATAAGAGGATATAAAATTTCATTTAAAAAAAAATATAAGCCAAATTTTATTATATATATTTATAACGAAATAATATAAAATATTTTAATATTCTTAGCAACTCTACTTTCGAACATTTTCAGAAAATTTATAAAATGTACCGTATTTAAAACTATTTTCAAATGAGCAGACGGGGCATTACAAAACTACTTTTTCTTTATTACATCAATTAGAAATCTGTTAGTTTAGAAATAAAATTAAGTTATATAAAAATCAAATCAAATAAAAAAAATTCTCGTCAGTATAAAATTTTTTATGATCAACAATAAATTTATAATTTAATATGTAAAATGTAATAAACAAAAAACTGAGATTAAGATGATAATTATCATTACACTTTTTTAACGATAATTAATTCAATTGAAAAAAAAAATTATTTCTTTTAAGAGCACGTTTAGTAAATGCATTGACCTCCCTTTCCCGATAATGTTTTAAAACTAGTTTAAGTATTTTTTATTCATAAATTTCTGAAATGCATTGCAACTATTTTAGCTTCTTGCTAAAATTTTCCTAAAAATAAATTAGTGTCAATTTATTATTTTCAAGATTTATTATTATTTTTCTATCATACACAGTATTTATTTGAAATTCATTGACTTCTTGTGGTCAACTATAACGATGATTTAAATCGAAGTCATTACCCCGTGACCTATACTGTCGTCATCGTGACGTTACAAGTTTTATGTCATTGATGATGTCATGCATCAATAATGTTTTCTCGTGTTATCCAGTTTTTTATTGCGATAACGTCATACCGTTGACCTCATCCGGAATCGAAAAAACTGAATGATTTATATATGTATTTTCTTAGTGAAACTACACCAACAAACAAACATCGCTTTATATATATATAGATAAAATTATAATGCATAATTTCTATAACTTATTTATTTATCTACATATCTTTATCTAGTAATTTTATTTTCTAATTTATTAATAATCTATAATATAAAAATGGAGATATAGAAAAATTCAGCCAATATAACACTACCATAAAAGAGTGAAATTTATCTGAACTATTTTAATTCTCTTAGAAATATTTTCCAAAAATACTCAATAAAATAATGTAATTCGAGGGAAGACAAGAGTGGGTCGAAGATGAGAGTTTTGGGATATTTTGTTCACACGCCAACAGAAGAGCAGAACTTCCTGCAGTCTAGCGTGGAGGCATCCAGTGTGAAAGCTGTTGTTGTGAATATTCTGTATTATATCCACTTTAATTGACGAAATGTCACAAAACTGTCATCTCAAATTTCAAATCTCTTTTAGAGATTTTTTTCTAAAATAAAGCATTTTATTGTTAGCATTTATGTTTTGTTAAAATATTCCGAAAAAGAACAAATGGCAATTTATTCTTGATTTGAATATATTTTAAAGTGGCGAATAGAATAAAAATAATTTTTTTAATAATTAGTTCCATAAATATTATTTCGTTTTCGTGATTAGCATCAGTGCATATCTTATATTGGAGATTAATTCAGCAAATAATAAAAAAAAATGACGAGTTCAAACTCTTTAACTAAAATAGTATTATTATATTTTTTAAAACTGTGAGTTTTATATCATAAAGCAGTGATGATAAACCTTTTTTACTACGAGCTACTTTTCTATATTAAGTTATTCGGCGATCCTGTTATATAGGTCACGTTCTCCCAACCTGTTATCTGATTACTTATAACTATGCAGTTATATGCGCTCACTCACTTCGTAGGTCCCACTGTCCCAGTCGTAAATTCTTTAAAACAAACTAAAAACTTTATTTGTTTTTAATTTCTTTAAAGTTACAGAAAATGCTGGTTGATTAAAAAAAGTTAATGTGAAATTTGGCATTGCTTGGAGTTCGCAAAATTTTCGTAGTTAGGTTGATATGAAAAAGTGGTCAATCGCAGAAAGTCATCAAAATGATCATTTGTAATTTGATTTCTTGATTTTTTATGGCTTTTGTATTTGAAAAAACGGATTCTGACAAATATGTTTATCCGAAACACAACAGAATTGTTTGCGCAATATCAGTTAATATTGGAAAATTTTCATCTATATATTTCCAATGATAAGAAAATTATTGATTTGACAATTTTAACGAAAAATAAATAAACAATAGCAATAAACTTAAAGAAAATTAAAAAATAATACAAAATAATGATAAATAAATTATTATATTTCAGTTTTAATTAAATTTGTAAGGAGGAATAAACAAGAGATCGACTAAAAATCTCCGCGATCGACCGGTTGAATACTGGTGTCATAAAGAATGCATTCCTGAATAATTTTGTCGATATTTATCTGTAGTTTAAATAACATGTTTCAAATTTTTAAATTCTTTTCACTCAATTAGATATTTCATTTCGAAATTTCCAGTTGTAAAACCAGAAGTATTTCGTTTAGAAATCCCAATGACGTAGGTTTGACGTCTGAAATCATTTCTTCCGGATTTACAAATAGAAGAAAAAGTGATCGCAAAACTACTTTTCTCATATCAATTATTATCACCATACTTTTTTTGACCGTGATTTCCTTTAATAAAGGAAGTAGTACAGGGATGCAATGAACTGATAATTGACGCCTAGACACGATACAAGATAGATAAAAACTAAATTTTGATATCCGAAATAAAATGTACACATAAAAATAAATTTTTATCTCGTTTCTGATTTAAGATGGCAACATTTTTATAGAATGATAAATTGCATTAAAAGTTCAAGGATTTGCATTAAGTAATTTCCCCGAAAACTTCCTTAATCATTCATAATTTAATACTGTACCTACTTTTATATCTATTTTGGTACAATTTAATAAGAATCGGTTTTAAATTTTAATTTTTTAGTTTGCCATTTCTTTAAATTAAGATTTAAAAAAATTAATGAAGATTCTCATAATTGATTATATTGAACGAAAATAGAAAAGCTCATCTATAGACTACAGTACTATATTATATTGTAGTGGCTTTATAAAGATTATTTATGATAAGAATTTATATCATAAACAACAAAAATTCGAAATACTGTTAAATAATTATTAAATGCGTGATATTTACCATATCATTTGCATTTTAGAAAAACTTGCATATGCATTAAATATCTCGATATTTATCTAATTCCATATAATTTTTTAATAATTTGATACAATGCATAACATAATTTCTAATCTCACAATATGTAAATAAAATGTGTAAATATTGGTAATAAATCATAATTTATAAGAAATATATATCAGTTCATATAAAAATTCAAAAATAATTTGAGAGATATTCTCAAATATGCTAAAATAAACATTTTATCATTAAAAATTTACAGATTTTTCTCTGATGAACATCGGTTTTATTGTTATTTATCAGCGTATAAATATATTAATATTATATTTGTTGTAATTAATTAATTAACATTTATTATAAAGAAGATTTTCATTATCTGTTAATTATTTAAAAAGAATTTATTTTATTTTATTAAAAACCTTTCAAAAATATTTAATAGAATAAGTTTCTTATATCAATGAGATGAATATAAAAATAGAAACTATCTAATGTAGGAAGAAAATAACATAAGTGAACTATTTCTATTTATCAAATATGAATAGTTTATTAAAAAATAAATAAAAGTAGTTCTCACTTCAGCTGACTACCAATTCTGGATATATTAAAAATATATCGTATAAAGAACAGATTAAATTATATTTTAAGCAAAAATAAACACTTTTTTTATATTTATTAACTTGATAGGAATAAAATATTTTTGATTATAGTCAACCACATCACAGTTCAACGGAATTTGATCGAATGAATGATATTTTTTTACTGTTATTTATTTTTAAGAAAGAGGAAAAACTAAAGATAATGTTTAATTCACTATCAGAATGAATGTTAAAAGTTATTCTATATTTCGAATATAAAAATGATTGCTTTATTTTAATTGCAATTGTTTACTGGACTTTGTGTTTTTAACTAATCATGTAATTATAAATATTATCTAAACATCAAAACGATAGACTTAATATTTTTTTTCTTTGATTATCAGAAATAAATTCTGAATTATTCAGAATTAAATTGATAGCATGAACTTATTATCAATTTTTCAAGGTATTAGATTTATTTATGTTGTTTATTTACTTATGGAGTTATGAAAAGATAATTTAAGGTTGTCAAAATCATATATATATACACACAAACACCATGAAATGTCATTTATTATTTATTATACATTGAAAGTAATTGATCTTTAATAAGTAGGTTAAAATGAAATGAATTTAAAAATTTTCTCTGATTTCTTCACATAGGCCTAAACATTGTTTAATTTTTATAAAGTCTCAAAATTTATCTTAGATAATTTATTTCTGTACTAAGATAATTTTTACAAAACTTCATTTCAAATCTCTGTCTTATGAAAATAATTTTTCACATTTGCAAAGAATTTTCCTAGATCAAAAATAATTAACTTTTGTTCTATTTTATCATATTATCTGTTATACAAATGAAAAACTACTGCTATTACAAGTTTCAGAGAATTAGAAATAATCTGATAAGAACTGAAACCAAAAATACTGTTATAAACGAGGAAAATATAAAATGTTTAGAAAAAAATAAAGAAAGTGCCTCAGGTATTCAAGGCTGAAAGTAGAAGTTAACTGAGAAGTCTTTGTTGTATAGTAGATAGTTATTTAGAAATGTTCTAAAATTTATTTTTATCATAATGACATTTTACTATTTTCCAAACAAAGCAGTAATAAATTTTAATTCAGCAAAAAACTATAACTGAAAAATATGCCAATATTTTTTTTTCAATTGTTATCTTGTATAATAATTAAATCATATAATAAAATAGCAGTATATAGTTTTTTATAATGAAAGACAAGAATATTCATGCTTATTGCTTTTATCGTTTGCCAATAAAATAAATGAAAAGATAATCAAATTTGCAAGAAAATTAGTTGCATAATCAATTCGAAAATTTTCCCATAAGAAGCTATTCTTTGGTTCCTTTATATTTTTAAATAAAGAAAATTTATATAAAAATTTGGAACTGCATGAATAATTTTTGGAACTGCATGGATAGAAAGCTATAATTTAGTTATATCTTCTTATCTATGCAGTTCCAAAAATTATTTAAAAGAGAAACAGAATATGGTTTTATCATACAACTTTTCAGTTGCAATACGTCGAATTTTATAACAATATATGTTTTATGCTTAAGAAATGTTGATAAAAATCACGACTTTAACTTCAATGTTCGATTATCGATATTTTTTAATAATAAAGAATACAATATATCTTGGCTATTAACTTGTTATATCTTGTCATTCTTTGATTGCTCGATAAGAATATTTTCAATAATATTTCAATAATTTTCACAGATTAATTTCGATTATTAATTAACTATTTAATTTTATATAATTAGTAGCAAATCTGCCCAGTGTTGCTGGGAATTTTAGGTATATAATTCAGTATGTCATCAAGATGTCGGCACTCTTGCTAGTAATAAAACAAATTTTAATTAATTTACGTGAATTTATAGTTTATATAGTGTGAATTAAGATGTCAAATTAGAGAGGAGACTATTAGCCTCTCCCACATTTAGAAACAAAAACAGGCTTGCCAACACTCTTGGTTAGATTAGAGTTAGAGGAACTGTTTTCAACGCGCCAAGCACAGATTCCTTTTTGAATTAGTTTACAATAAACCATGTAGAAATATCATTTATCCATAAATTTCGTTTATTATAGCATTGGAAATTAATTTGCTGATCACGATTAAGTCACGTCAATATCAATTGATCAGAAAATTGATTTTTTATAAGATGATGTCATAGTGATGACATACCTTTAGTTTTTGTGATGACATCCATTGTTACATTAATATTATATTTTATAATTCATTATAGCATTTAGAATACATTGGCTTTCTGTGTCTAATTTTACTATTGACCTTACCAATTGATTTAAACATCATATTATGTAACGATGACGTCATCCCAACGGATATATACGTCGTAATGACGTCATACGATGAAAGGGGTTTCCTGACGTAATTTATCGTTACGTCACCAATAACGTTACTCCAGTATCACTGTGACGTCATCCGGAACGAAAACATTGCTCTGAAGGATTTAAATTAAGACATTTTCATTTCATCCCAAAATGTCCCACTGCTAGGGCAATCTCGAAACAGAATAATCTGTTTTCTGCAGGAAGTCTCTAGGCCAAGTTTGGTCCCTAGGGGTCAAACGATGCAGAAGTCTTCGAGGAACATACATACATGTAGACATTCGACTGACATCATATAGCGATAACATCATCAAGTCATCACTTATTGTTAGGTCACCGTGACATCATACACAAAGATTGTTTTGTGATGTCATCCAAAATTCGAACGAAATTTTGAAGTATTTATATGTGGCATTCTTCATATCAACCTAAAATGCCCCGATCCTAGGGCTTTTCACAAATTTAATAATTTTCTAGAAAGTCTGGGATCAGTCCCTCCTATCTCTGTGAAAATTTCAAGTTCCTACCATGTCTGGAAGTGCCCAAATGATACGTGCGAACACAAAATATAGATATTATAGTCTCTGCTATTTCTCCGTTTATAGTGTATATTAATGATAGATTATATTATGCAATGATAGATAAAAACTTATCTGTTTTCTTAGATTATTAGAACAACTTTGAAAGACTTCCTGTAATAAACTGACATCAATGTCTTTAATATATCACTAAATTCATCGAATTACTAAAGGATTTTATTAAAAATATGCTAAAACACAACCGATATTTTGATTATTTTCACATATTGTAAAGCATAATGTATTTTCATTTATGTATTACAAGAAATAATAAAAGTTGCTTCTCTCTCTCGTTTCATGTCAATATTGTATTTATATCAATATAGTAATTATTGAAAATAAAAAATTATTTCTATTATATACATTTAAAATCTTTGTAGGCCTAATCGCACACAAATCATTTAAGATGTTTGTAATCGCATAATGGTGCGATTATAAACATCTTAAATGACTTTACAACGCTTTTATTTTTTATATATGATTTAATGCCGTTTTTCACACGCTTAATACTAAGTGGCGGGCATTCCGTGCCTATCACGGCCGCCTACACGACCGGTAGGTCAACCGTAATGTGGAGGATGGGATTCAATAAGCTGGACACGGACATCTTTTAATAAAGAGTGGAAACGTGAAATCCTGAGAATTAATTTAGAGGTTCCAGGGTGGAAACACTGCACGTTTCCACCGCGGCATCTAGCCGACTACACCGCTTTTCAAACTACGGATACCAACAATAGGGCATTTCAATGCTATTATGAAATTCCCATATTCAGCACCAACCAAGAGTGCGACCAAGAGTAAAACTGAAAGATGGAGATCAGCAGACCGGACTGAATTCTTCATGAAAAACCTATAAGTGTGGAATATGGAATTGAACCAGGTTCTCCAATGTAATGGATGACTGTTTGGGGTCATATGGAATGTTTAGATCCAAATTTCTCTAAAAATATGTAGGATAAAGGTTCCCCAAACATTTTGGAGTCACGACCACTTACTGAAATCAGTTATAGGCCTCATGCTTAATTGACAGTCAGTTTATTAGTTATCCCTCATGCTTAATTGACGTCAACTATTTAATATAATAACAATAAAAAATAACAAAAATAATTTTATTATATTATAAAATTATTTTCTAAGAATGATATCTGAATTTAGTCGTAATAAACAGGATGTGTTTATTAACTTATACAGAAATATATAGAAAAAATTTGAGTCCAGTTTTACAATGTCTCTTAAAAACATTGCCTACTAGCTAGAATCACCAGTAATATTAAAATTCAGATCTGTTTTACAATTGTTATGTAAACGCTAATTGGTAGTTACCTATGTTAATCTACCATTTAGCATTTATCTAACAACTGTAAACAGAATCCTAGTGATTAAAACCTACAAGAACTTTAATGGAATATTGTAAAATCAAGTCTAAATGAAGTTCTAAATAGGAATATAATTTAATATTATATATATATCATTTAAAACCAAAATATTTCAAATATTTTTAACTTGTTTTAAGTTCAAAAATTTATTTTTGAAGCTTCTTTTGTTTGTTTTACATTTTTATGAACCAGTTTTTAATTTATTATGTATTTTTCTAATTTCTTTTATAAAATTAATATATATTAAAATAAATTAAAATATTTTCAATATATAACATATTGTAACAATGTAATAGAAAACAATGGAATGGCAAATTATGGAGAATTATACTAAATCAGTTAATTAATAAAATTAAAGCATTTATTTCTTTATTGGTCTAATATTGTATTAAATAATAGTATTAAAATGGTTTTATAAATATTTACTATTTATAAAATAATAAATTTTGGGTATTTCAAAAATGACAAAATTTTCGCCATGTATGCTATCAATGTTTTATATTTTAGTAATAAAATCATTGCTATTTCTGGAAGCAGTTTCAACTATATGAATATGAGTTAGAACATTTAATCAATCCCACTCGATTCTTTGATGTTTATCGACTCTATAGATTCTGCTTTCTATCTCGATGAATCGATATTGTCTACTTTGGGGACTCCTGATATAGGATATAGGATTTGCAATCGAATGAGAATAGTCCAGATTATAACCGATAGTCTTATTATATAGTCCGTACGAATGGAAATTATTATAATGCTTCGAAGTTGGTAACCGGCTTCTTTATTAGTGATTTCTCTAATAAAAATGCGTTATTTGTGCTGTTTTATAAGAATTAAGGCGAATTATAGAAATTATTTTGTCGTCTTTTATATAATTAGACGATATTTCAATATTTTTCAATGAAAAGTGGTTTACATTTATGGACTCTGAACGCATTATAATGTCTTTAATGATGATAAATGATAATTTTGATCTCTACTTACGAAAATTCGATTTACGAGCATTTTTCAGAAAAGTTTTATTCTTGTAATCCAATAGGCCAAAGTATAATTGAAGTTATTTCTTAAGTCAGATATTAGTGTTTATGAAATAGATAAAACACTATCTCCTCCATGAAGTTATGGAAAGGATTCAGTATAGACGGCCTAACACTGGAATTCATCAAAACTCTCCACCAAAGGCACACAGAACGTCTTTCCATTATATATAATTTATGCCTAAAGTATGCTATCTTTCCTTCAGAATGGAAAATTGCAACTATTATTTCAATTTACAAAGGTAATGGTAAGGATAAAACTCTTCCTTCGAGCTATCGACCTATTTGCCTTCTGCCTGTTTTTGGCAAAATCCTCAATAAGATCATTACTACAAGACTCAATCATTGGATAGTTAACCACAAAGGCTTATCTATCAACAGTTTGAAATTCGAGAAGGTTGTTCAGCGGAGGATGCCATCCTTGATGCTACTAATAAAATTGGCGCCGCAAATTCCAACTTTAGATGGACAGTGACCATAAGTTTAGATATTCGCAGAACCTTCGATAATGACTGGTGATCTGCGGTTCTGTACTAAATCCAGGATCATCAGTATCTCAACAATCTCTTCAGGCTTATCTGCGATTATTTTTCCAATCGCAAAGCTTCTGCCAATATACACAGCAAATCAATAAGGGGTGCCCTCAGGGATCCTATTCCGGCCACCTGTTTTGGAGTGTTTTAATCGACAATCTTATCCAAGTAGCTATCTGAAAGATCATTCTATTACAGCCTTTGCAGTCGATATCTTTATCATCCTTTCGGTAATAGCCAATCCGCAGTGGAAAACAAATGTAACCAGGTTTTAGATAAAGCCACCAAATGTGGAGAAGGCCATAGCCTTCAATTTAGTCTCAAAAAATCTCAGGCGATTGTGTTTTCCAAATTCAAAACCGACAAGAGACCACCCTGCAAAAGAATATATAATAAATCTATCCACTTTGTCGAAAGCTTCAGGTACCTAGGAATTCTCTTGGATAACAAGCTCAACTGGATGTCTCATCTTCTCTATCTTAAGGATAAAACGATTAATCTTTTCCATTGGATAGCTAAAGTATCCAAGAAAAAATGAAGCCTTTCCGGTTTTTGTCTTTCTAGAATTTATAAAGTGCAATAGTTCCTTTTGTCGCTTTTGGCATCCAGTCTTGGAGAGATAGAATTCTTCTGAGTCAATTCAGCATCAGTTCCTTTACTACACTGGTGCATTCCGCACCACCTTCACTGAGGCATTTTGTGTGCTGGCGGGCGTCTTTCCTATTGAGCTTGAACTCAAATACGCTGCCGATCGCTTTTGTATCAACAGAGGGATTAGTTTGCCGAATTCCTTGGATCCTATACTACTCTCAGTCATCGAACGTAATGCGCTTTATATAAGGTTTCAGCTCTTACCGTTATATTCAATCTTTCAGGAAGGAATTTTTCAGTCCACACTCCATCTTTACGGACGGAACTCGTAATAACAATGGTGTTGGGGCTGCCTTCGTCTATTTCTTTAGAGACAGAGAAATTCTCTATCATAAACTTGGCCTTTCCAGCCATAAAAATAATTTTCAAGCCAAGCTTATCGCTATCTACAAAGCTATTCACTGGATTTGTAAAAATACTTATCAGATTAAATTCAGTATCACCACCGACAGCAAAACAGTCATAGATTCCTTCGGCTTTCCATAACAAGCATTGATTGATTCCTGTAAGAAGAAAATTTTAAATCATCATCTTCAAAATTCTATTTCTCTCACATGGATCCGAGGTCACTCGGGTCATCCTGGAAACGAGAGAGCTGATCAGCTACCAGAGAAGCCTGTCTCGATTCTTCCCTTATCTCGTACAAGGGAATCTCAGCTTCAAATATCAAACGCTGTATTTTCGATAAATAAGTTTCGTCCTAGAAGAATTCTTGATACACATGTTCGATGGGGAGAGTTTTACATTCTTTTCTTCTTGATGTGAGCCAATGACACACAAACAAACATATCACCATCAATTCAATAATCTGGCGGCCGGATGGCCGAGTGGTAACGCTGTCGGAGTGCCCCCAGGAGGACCTGGGTTCGCGTCCCGGGTTTGGTAATTCCTGAAAAGCTTTTTCGCTTTTTCGGGGTGCTGGTCCCGGTCAGGCGATCCCCGTCCTTTACCATCCGGCCTCCACGGGTCTGGGTGCAGCCCGTGGTTGTAACTGGCCCCGCTCCTTAATAATCTCATTGATTGGAAAGGGGCGTAAAATATGCAAAGAAAAAGAAATCAGTAATCTAACAGTTTTTATCCGGACGCTTTCCGACGAAAAGCTGCTTATAACCTCTTGGACACAGTCACATTAACCTATGTGATTCCTGTCAGATAACCGAGGACATCGATCACATCTTATTTAACTGTGCTAATTTGTAAGGAACTTATACTTTCTTGGTCCTGTTTTAAATCTGATCTAACTTTCCATAAGGAGGTTTATATCGCTCTTTTCCATTTTATTAAAAATATCTCTACGCCAGTTTAATATTGTATAATGTTGTAACATTTAAAATATAACTAATCTTTACTTATCATAATTATATAACTAATCTTAGCTGATAAGATGCTACAGATACTATATTTAAACTAATATACTAACATTTACATCTAAGTTATCTTAAAATCGGTGTTAATTTTCAATAACACACATAGTTTCCTATTTTAAAGTTAATATTTTTGTAATATAATTGCTAAATATTTTGTAGAGTTACCGCGGAGGAATTCCTAATAATAAAAAAAAGCTTTTTGTGATCTCTCAGTAATTCCCTATCTATTAAGAGATTAGACTGATCGCATCACGAACAGTAGTCAATCTATTATTAAATTAGATATTTAGCGACATAATCGAATTAACTAAAAATTTGTTTGTTGCTGATTATCAGAAATTTATTTCTTTGGTTCTTTTATTAGGGATTTAATGGAGCTTCTATAAATGAAATCTTTATTCCCCATAAGGGCAATGTATTTATTAGATGCAAAGGTTTATATAATAAACTTTTGCATCTAATAAATCATTCTGTATATTTTTCTTTTAATTGGTTTTATTTTCTATCAGAAATTATTTATCAACGGTACTATTGCAGCGCCCACATCGTGACAGCATCAGCTGTCAAGTGAAAGATGAGAGTGAACAGACAAGATCCATGTTCTCATGAAAAATCAGGAGATATGCAATTTGGAATTTAAATCGGACTCTTTAGCCAACCCTTAACTATCCTAAAATACAAAACTTTAAATACAGAATGGAAGAAAAATAAATAAAACAATAATATAAGTCATAGAAATATTATCATTGAAAAATTCATATATTTGATTTTGAAATTCAAAAACAGAAAATAAATTTCAAAATTCTGTAGTATTGGATTCTGATTTATCACACTTCCTTTTTAGATATAATAAATGATAAAAAAGTATTCAAAAATGTAAAAATATTTATAAATTAAAGTTTGACGTGGGAGTAAACAAAATTTTGATCAGGAATTACGCGCTGTAATCTGTGCAATACCTGTCTTGAAATATGACGAAATCATTCTATACGTCACTGTAAATGTCAATTAGTTGTAAATTTAGTGATTTATATAGCATGAAAGCAATGGCAATAGATAAGTGAAGCCGAAGTCGGCATTCCAATGTTAGGATTACAGTGATGAAAATTCCTAATCAAAATACAGTTTTAAATATCAAATATTAGTTGATTTAATTAAGATATTTTCACATACAATAAGATTATTATCTATTGCAATATATTTGCAACTGGTATTGGTAATTTAAATAAAATATTAATTCATGTTTATTTATTAAGGATATTGGAATGACATAGAAATTCTGACATTTCGGTACTAGAGGAAACCTTTACCTACATATAAATTTAAAAAAAAATGATTATAATTATGAATTTATATAATACATTTATAATTATACAGTGTTTGATTTTAAAAACTATTCTTTAATCATTATCAATAAAAAATTTCCAGTTGTGAAAGCATAATGTAATATATAATTGCTATAAGTGTTATCAAACATCTATTACCTTCGTATTATTATAATTTTCCTGGTACGCTGACATATCACGCTTAAAATTCGACAATATAATCCCCGACAAGATTAACAATAAAATAAAAAAATGTTTTGTTTTCTTTTTTCTGCAGCGAATGGCTATTTCCGAAGGCTAAATTTTCTGTCCGTCTTTATTTAATTTAGCACAAGGCCAGCTTAAACTGTAAATTACTTCCTTATAATAGATGATGAATGTAAACATTTACACCGTTGTTTTTTTTCCCAAAAGTTTCTAAGAATTTGTCACTCGTGATAGTATTGGTAAATAATGATCCCGAATAAACAATAAAAATCGGAGTTGATATCAATTACCTTCATTTTAATAATAATATATTGAACTTAACAAAAATAATTAATTTCATTAAATATTGAATCATAACTGATTATACTTATTCATTCTAAGATTGAAATATTACGTATTGAATTAAAAACAAAAGGTAATTTTTGATTGCAATGTCATTCGCATTAAGAGGAAAATTGCTAATGATAATTCAAATGCCCTTCCCTGTTTTTAATAATAAATATGTATAATTATTTAAAGGTTAAATATATCAATCATAAAATTATGGTTGTCAAATTTCATTAGATTTTATGCTTATATTTTATTTTAAAGTATTTTTAAAAATATTTTCCTTTATAATATTCTATAAAGAAATTTGTGATCATTTTTATTTATTCAGCATAAGAATATATATGTAAAAATTTATATTAAGTAAACATTTTTTAATTGTTTTTTTCAAATTGAGGTTATGATACCTTGGCCTTTTCCTCCCACTAAAATAAATGAAATAACTAGTTTTATGTATGTTACGCAGCATTACACATAAAATATATTAGTATTATTAAACATTTTTAAGCAAACAATAGTCAAAATTTAACCTTACATTAATAACATTAATTATGTTTTGTTTCATTATAAAAGTGCGAGATTTGTAAATATGTTATTATACTTTATGAAATTTTAATAACAAATGCTAACTAACAAAACTTCATTTATTACATTTAACCTTCGAAAATAGGTTTCCTCTTTCATTTTTTTAAATATAAATATCATTCATTATTATTTATATTCCATATGTTTAGATATATATATTTTTTAATATTGAAAGAATTATTTTTCTAACCTTAATAGAATGTTATAACTGAGTAGTGAGCTTATGAAATTTTAGAAATTATTTATTCATACTCATTTATTACATCCTAAGCATACAAATATGTGTAAAAAGAGCCGCTATAAAACAACCCGGACAAATATATATGAATTACAAAAATATATAAATTCGAACAACATTAAGTATTATATTTATTATAATTAGTAGCAACTCTTGAAAAAAATGAATTCTTATACACTGGTACCTCGACTTACGAGTGTCTCAACTTACGAATTTTTCGAGATACGAGTCGTCTCTCTTGCTTTGAGTTGCGAGCGAAAATTTGGGTTAGGAACAGTGGCTAGCGGCAAAGTAACATCCGTCCCGGGCGGTACTTATTTTGCCCTTTGACAGACCTTTGTTAACCCCTTAATACGGTCATTTAAAATAAAAATTAATCCAGGAAAAAATTAATAGAAGCAAAATACAATACTGTATATGTATTAATACAACTCTGCGACAGATTAGAATTTTTTTAGCACTCATATTTTTAGAAAAATAAAATACGGATAAAAAACCCAATTAGGCCTAGCAGCGCAAAATCTTACTCAAATTCTAGAGGGCGCTACCGTGATTCTCTCCCATCTAGGGGTTAACAGAGTGTGAGAGACCTCCGTTAAGTAATAAAATTAATTTACAGATCAGTTTTATCACAATGCTGTATTAAAGAGAGAAATACCAACTCAGCTGTTATATTTCTCTCTAATATAACAGCTAAGTCATCCTATTTTAAGCAGTTAGCTCGTAGTGGAAGTATCAGTGTTGTGCTCTCATTTGTGCTTGCAGTTATTTTGCGAAACTTCGTTTTTGGGGGATCCGGAACGGATTAATGGCATTTCAATTCATTTAAATGGGGAAAATTAATTCGACATATGAGTAATTTGAATTACGAGTTCCATCACGGAACAAATTAAACTCGTAAGTCGAGGTACCACTGTATATTTTAGTCCGAAATTTAGATATTTATTAATTCAAAAACTGAACTTTAATTGAACAACGTAACTCAGCTAAAAATTTCAAATAATATTAACCAATTTTTAGATAATTAGTTTCTAAATCAAATGCAAAATATATAAGCTTATATGCATTATATGATGATAATAATAATAATTACAGCTTTGAAGTTAATTAGAAGAAACAGTACAAACCCATTAATTTTTTTCATTGCTTTAAAATATATGAATACATTAATAAAAATTAATTAAATTATAATTAATATTTTTATTTATAAATGAATGTATGATTATAAATAATATTTAAGTATTTATTTTTTGCCTACATAATTATTAATAAATAATTTATATATATATGAGTGTTTTTCAGTTTATTTATACAAATAATAGTCTTATTTTTAATAATAACAACAACAATAATTTTTTAAAAACAAAAAATATCCTTAATAATTACGTAAGAATAAAAATTACTATGGCGATTTTTATTAAATACAGTATTATCAAAAATATTATCATATAGTATACAAATTATAAAATAAAACTATTAATATATAAGTTTAAAATAATACATAATCAAATAGATAGACATATTTTTTTAATCAATTTTCTGGTATTAGTGGAAGCAGAGAGCTTTGCAATAAAACATAATTACAATAAAACATCGTTAATTCGGATTTAGATTTATCAGGACAAAAAATTTATTATATGTACACTATAAATCTTTTGCTTATTTAAAATTGATTATGAGAAACACTTCTTAAACGAAAATCCATTCAAATTAGTATAAAACTGATTTCATATGCGAAATAGTAATATAAAATTTAACGAAGAAATACTATATATACTTGAGAAAATACAAAACCTTCAGAAAGAACTGTCAGCTCGCATTATATATTATTAAATTAATTCTATAGATATTACATTATCAGTAGATCTCGTTATAGCAAAGATTCAATCAAACAAAATCAACTGAAAACATCAAAAATTGTATATTATGCTTTCATTTAATCATATAATAAATTTAAATTCTGAATATCACAGTCTATATAATTCATTCAAGCTATAAAAACCTTTTATTTATTTATTTATTAATGTATCACTCATAAGGAGTATGCATTAAAAGAACAAAACTAAAACAGACTATAAAAAGAGTCAAAACACCAATAGATAACAAGACAAAGCTTAAAAGAACAAAATAAAGCAAATAAACCAGAAACCTAAAAAAGGCACTTTTTCTTCCAAATATCCAAAACATATCGCAGGAAAGAGTCCAAAAGAGGTTGCTGCACAAAATTTTTAAATGGAGTGGGTCAGTTATAACCCAAAGATTCGGTTTCCAATTTAAATAAAAAACATTCATATTCATAAATAGGACAATGATAAACAATATTGAACGACAGTTTCTATATTGTCAGTATCACAGAACAAAATCTTAAAAAGGAAAAATTTATAAGTTTATAGAATTTATTATAGAGTTTAACATATGAGAAGTCTCAGATTGGTAAAAATCTATATTATTCTATTTTCAAGATCATTTAATGATAATAGAAAAAGTTGACGAAACATTGAGTATCTAGATTTTTTATTAAATCTTCGCTCTTCGCGAAGACCAATTATTTCAATAGTGATGTGAAGTAAGAACACTAATTTATACTTGTTGAAAAATATCAAATATATATTTTGATCTGTCTAATTCTGGAATTTATAAGTAAATTTCTGAAGAAAATGAAAGAAATTATGTTTCAAGTAATTATCCGAAAAAATGAGAAAATAATCTGCCTGACAGAATACGCAGCGTGATGACATATCAGTAAATTATATTTATATATTATATATACAAATATTTTGATGAATTAGAAATAATAATATTATAACCTTCTTTAATACTATTGATTCGTTCTCGGTATTTCTTACATAAATTTGTAAATAGGCGAATGCAATAAAAACTGGATAAGCGGGTCAAACCGGATATCCCTGTATCTCCATGATGATCATTGCGATCTAGCAGCGAATTCACAAACTATTTCTAAAGCACGACTATGCCAGCAGGAACTGAATTGAAAACGATAGTGCACGCTAGTTGCTTTGCTAAAATGTTTAAAGTTTTCGTGCTAAAAAATATCGATTTTGTGATTAGCATATATCACCCTGTAGAGCCATATACAAAGAAGATTCATTATCGATAAGTGTACTTCTGTATTCATTAACTTTTAAGAAATATTTTAACACATTAATTAATATTTTATCACATCATTAAATGTAGATATGCCATTTTTATTAAAATATATATCGTGATGGGGCAAAATCGGATAGTACCCATACTCGGAAAAAAAGATAAAAAGGTTTCTAAATGAAAACTTTTTAAAAAGACAAAAAGTCAGTGCCACAAAAAGGAAAAGCATAAAAGGAAACGAAAGGAGGAAAGGAAGTAAAAAAGGTTAAGAAAGTGGAAAGAAAACATTGAAAATTTAGAATCATTCTCAGAGGAGAAAGAAAACACTAAAGCCAACATATTTTCTACGAACTATAGGTTTATGCACATTCCAAATCAAAAGAAGATAGATTTAGTATCATACATGTCAAGAGAGCCTCATAGGCTCTCTTGACATGTGCAAATAAAGAAATAAACTAAAGAGGGAAAGGATAAAACATTTATATGTAACTTTTGTTGCTAAAATAAGAAACACAATGTTTTTTAAATTTTTGTAAATAAAAATTTTGAAAATATTGATTTGTTACACGTATTCAAATAGGTATCCAGTTTTATCCCATCCATGGGGCAAAATCGGGTATTTGCACTATTTTTAATAAAACACCCCTATCTAAGGAACAAACTTTTCAAATAAAAATCCATAGTTTTTGATAGATTAACACCTATTGAAACCTAATAACATAATATTAAAAAGTTTTCTGTTCAAATTCCAAAAAAATATGTGAATTCAAAGTTAAGGTACCCGGTTTTGCCCCACTTTCCTCTACTGTAAAATACGGTGAGCAAATAGATAAACTTATAGAAATATTTTAAATTAATGTACATTTTGAATTTTACATTTCATGTATTTCCTCTATACTTTAAATATTAACATTCACATTATATTCTAATATTTTAATAATTCGAGCAAAATGTTTATAATAGGAAAATTATTTCTTTTATTAAGAATTAAATATGGCAGAACTTTACATTTAATTTATATATCTAATTATTAGACCTTGATAAAGCGCAATCTTTTCGTTGGCGAATTAACTTACAGATAAAAGTTATTAAATAACATCGAATGAACTATAAGAAATGCTAAGTGATCTCAAGATAGAAAGCGAGAAAATAGGACAACAAATTTTCTTATCTTATTCTTCTATTATTCAAATTCTTTTGTTAATTATGTTGAAGCTACTTTTAAATATATGGTATGTTCAAATGAATCCCGTTCGAAACACCCTTGTGACGAGTTAACATTTCAGTTTTGAAACACGGATGGTTGTACGTTTCAAAACTGAAATGTTAACCCGTCAAGTAGCGCGTTAAAGTGAAGCTGTATGTGTTGCGCATGTGCGATGCTCTTAAATTGCGCACTTCCGTGATTTTTATATACGTGACGTAACGTTTGAAGATGGCCGGTATGATTGAAAATCCATCCAAGCAGGATATGCAAGTAATAATTCAGTTTTTAACGGCTGATGGATCTAAGCCAGTGGTGTTAGTGAATGACCCGCATGTTGAATAAACACCGCAAGGAACAGAAATGGATCTCAGCTTGCAAAATTTGATGTTCTACTGCAATAAAAGGCGAACAATTTCTGCGGGGCATAGTGATGTTTCCCATTATGCGCGGCAGAAATTGTTCGCCTTCATTGCAGTAGAGCATCAAATTTTGCAAGCTGAGATCCATTTTCTATTCCTTGCGGTATTCAGTCAACATGCTGGTCATTCACTAGCACCACTAGCTTACATCCCTCATCCGTTAAAAACTGAATTATAGCTTGCATATCCTGCTTGTATGGATTTTCAATCATGCCAGCCATCTTCAAACGTTAGGTCACTTATGGAAAAATTACGGAACTGCACAATTTAAGAGCACCGCACATGCGCAACACATACAGTTTCACTTTAACATCCTCATTTCAAAACTGAAATGTTAACTTGTCACGTGCCCGTTTCGAACGGAGTTCATTCGAACACACCATATATAATGTTTCAGATTTATCGGACAAATCTAATTTCATTTGAAAGATTTTTGATATATCCAATTAATTTAATAATTTATAAATTTCATTATTTTAATTTAATTCAAGTGTAAAGAAATGCATTAACATTTTTAAGTTAGGAGAAGGTGGAGCAAAACAGGATATCTTAATCTTGAAATCACATATTTTTTAATTTGAAAAAAAAATTTAAATTATGTTATTAGGCTTAAATAATTGTTAATCTGTCAGAAACTATGAGGTTTATATCAAAAGTGTGTTTAATTCTTAAGTAGGAGGGTTAAAAAAAAGTGTAAATATAAGGTTTTGCTCCATGAGTGGGGTAAAACCAGAATCCATTTGAATACATGTAACAGACTACATTTTCAAAATTTTTATTTACAAAAATTAAACACTATTCTTAACTACTTGAACAACAAAAGCAATATAGATGTGTCATCCCCTTCCTTTGTATTTGAACAAGTTTTTTTTTTTACTTTTTTTAAGCTTCATTACTTCCTTTTCCCCTTTTGTGTTACTGACTTTTGTGCTTTTAAAAAGTTTTGTGGTTTTTAGAAGCCTTCTTATCTTTTTTCCCCCGGGTATACCTGGTACTAAGATATGCGTATTACCCAGTTTTGACCCACCACGACATGTTTTAATAAAAATAGTATATCTATATACAATGATGCGGTAAAATATTAATTAATGTATTAAAATATTTCTTAAAAGTTAATGAATACAGAGGTATACTTGTTGATGATAATTCTTTGTGTATATGGCACTACAGAATGGTATATGTTAATCACAAAATTGAAATATTTTAGCACAAAAACTTTAAAACATTTTAGCAAAACAAATAGCTTGCACAGTCATCTCCAATTCAATTCCTACTAGCATAATGATGACTTAGAGGTAGTTTGTGAATTTTCTGCTAGATTGCAGCGGTCTTCACGGAGATAGAGAGGTACCCGATTTCACCCTCCTACCCGGTTTTATTCCACCTTCCTCTATAAAACGGAGAATATTTACTATCTATATTTATAATTATGATAACTTTTTAATTTCTTATACTGAATTTAATATTTTTATTAATTTTACGTCGAATTTAATTTTATATTTCTTCTTCTTATTTTTATTGTTGATAAATCATTATGAACTAGTCGTTGATTCTGAATTGTATTCTATAAATTTCATTTCGTAGAAAAAATGAAATTTGTAGAATACAATTCACAAAAATTCATTTCATTTCCATTTAAGTAGAATTCATCCAGAATAGAAATTCGAATTTCGCCGGATTCGAAAATTTCTTATAAATTACTTAAAAAATTCATTGGAGGAATACGACCTTAATAATATTTTGAATTATATTTATATAAATTTATGATCGTTTTCTTATGTAAAAATATCCTTTTATATTGTGAAATTCTTTGAGAAATTAAGATTTGAATGTGGTATCTAGAAAAATGTCTGCTTTCCAATATTTCATTTTGAATTAAGTGAACTATCCATTTATTCATTTTTATGTTAAATGTAATTTATTAATTTCATTGTTCCGTATCTGTGAAATTCTTTGAGATATACAAATATGAAAACTAGATCCGAAGAAATATTAATATGCAAATTTTTATTTTATAAATGTTAATCTTCCCATCGGTGGTGACATTAAATTATAGAGTTAGTTAACATTTAAAGTAGGTTCAATCGAAAGTTTTAAGGATGGAGTTCAATGGGCGAGGTCCAGATCTTTCCGTAAAAATTGGAGGTGTGAAATTTAGCTAGGTTCGCCAGGATGAATAGCGATTGCTTTATCATGCGATCATCCGATCAGTTCGTATAGTAATGATTAAATCATTCATGCAGCATTTTATTTCTGTATCTTTAATTGCCTTAAAGTTAAGAAAACATTTGCTTCTGAGCTTAATAGTTTTGAGAGTACAGTATTGTATATTTAATATGTAAAACCGAGCTTTGAAACAATTTGATGCATATACTTTTCATTAAGGAATCAATGTTATCAATATGATTTTTTTATATCATGATTATTATGACGAAAATTGATATCTGTCTGGACAATCAATACGCCAGATAAAATTTGACATGTTTAGAAAACAATTGAAAAAAATCGGAATTCTTTCTTAAGTATGAATCTCACTTTTCAGTGTAATTATATTACTTTCATCGCTTTCGAGTATGTTTAATTACTAACGGGACAAGGCGCCTTAGGCCCGATCCATTATATATTTTGGAGACTGATGTTAAAAAACTTATATCGATTCCTGTTTACCTAATTATATGTTTGAAGATTTGCTTTCAAACAACTGGATTCTGAAAGAAATTCACATTTTATTATGCAATACATTACGTACATATGGTGTTCAGTAAGATCTCGAGAAAATTATATAAGGGATTCCTTGTGAAAAAAATAAAAAATAAATTTGAAGTCATTTTTGATGCAAATTATCATTTTTAAGAAAAATGGTATAAAATTTGGATATTATACCCATATAGATTAAATTACCTAAATTCGGATTAACAATATTTATTTATAGCAAAATATTCCAATGTTCCACAAAAATTTATGATTTATCTATTTAAATTTTTGTTCAAAATGATAAATTATCACCTATTTGATATATTTAATCTGTAATCTGCCAACAGAAACAAATGTCTTAACTTTTATTGATATATATATATAAGCCATTTCCACAAATCATGACATTTCTATTAAATGTGGGCTCATTTGAAGGAAATAAAGTAGCTAAAAGAATGATAAAAATATATTTCAAATTTTAAAAGAAAAAAAATACTAACTTACCTTAATTTTTACTATAATTTCATTAACTAATAATTCTTTGAGAGTATATTGTCTTGATTGTTAAAAATAATTCGACTTTTCTCAGCATCGCTTGATCAAACGAAACATGAACTTCTGAGATTTTACATCGGTCATTGATTTATATTTGATTCATTTAACCTATCGTATTCAATATATAAAAAAAATATATTAACCTGTTATGCAGAGCTTTTAAAAAATATAGAAGGAATTATACGATATCGCAGTTTTAATAGGAAATGCGATAAATCACACTAATATCAACAGGTTATGATAAAAAATTAAAACCAGTATTTTGTTTCTAATAAAAAGTAAGACTTGTAATTTACTTCTAAATATAAAGTATAAAAGTTTTTACTCTATTAGATATATAGATATGATTAAAGGTGTTTTTTGTATTAATTTAATGCAATAATAAATTTTGTTTCAATTCGTAAAAATAATCATTCAAATGTGAAATAGAAGTTTACATTTAAAATAATTATGCTTTTAATGCATACTTATACTTTTATGCTGTCAATAGTATAACTGTTCTTTAATCTTATTTAAATTCGGATTAAATATGAAAAATTCCGACATAAAATTAACGTTTTTAATATTTCTTTTTTCTAAATATTTATTTTATGATTCAGAAAGAACTATTGAAAACACCATGAGACAATAGACTTATGAGTAAAATATACAAACGTTTGGAAGAAAATATTCTTTATGATAATGAATTTCTTTTAAGTTTTTTGAAGTAACTTCTACCTAGTGTTTGCAGAATCCCGACATTTTGGAACCTTCGGGAATGGAGAACGGGAAATCGTATTTCCCGAGAATTCTCGAGAATTCCCGAAATAATCTTTTTTATTTAATTTTCGTTGATCATCTGTAATAATGGCTATAACAGTAAATATTAATAAACAGAAAAGCTGTAGAGAAGGTGAGACAACCAAGATTAGTGGTCCCGGCTCAATCTTTCAGAGGTTTCGAGATATTCATACATGTGAAAGGTCGACGCAAAAAATCAGTAAATAAAATTTCCTAAATGAAGATCGACCGGAATTTCACGAACTAGTGCATCTCTTGCTCTGAGCGCTAAACAGGGGTCACTATGCTATCATTTTGATTAGGTTTCTGCGATATTTCATGTTTACTCAAAATATAAACAATGTAATTAATGCAAACTTAATTTAAACAAACTTTATAGTACACAAGGAGTTTTTATGTATATCACACAATGTATTAATATACATCACAATCATCGGCCGCAAACAAACTGATCGAATGTGGTTGGTGGTATTGGCCGTTACTTTGTTTTTTGTTGTTGTTTGCATTTTTACGCCCCTTTCCAATCAGGGGGATTATTAAGCGGCGAGGCCAATTCCAACCACGGGCTGCACCTATACCCATAGAGGGGAGCGGATAGTGAAGGACGGAGATAGCTGAGTCGGGTCCAGAACCCAAAAAAACTTTTCGTCAGTTGCCGGATTAGGGATACGAACCCTGGTCTTCCTTCGTGGCAAGCCAACGCGTTACCACTCGGCCATCCGGTCGCGATAACGCGTTGGCATGCGACGAAGTGATGCCAACGCGTTACCGCTATGTTGATGCAATCGTTTCTACGATTGCGCCAATGTAGTGGTAACGCGTAGCGGTATTTATTTTGGAATGATTAATTAACTTATATGCCATCAAAATCATTTTCAATGGCATAATCCATATGTTGAATATCTTAGAAATCTATTAAAATAATTCCACATTTATTGCATGAAAATATTAGAAAATTAAACATGAGATATTTTGATATGGAAGAATGTGCATATTAATTATCTTTCTTCAAATTTATCCTTAATTATATTATAATAATATCCTAATCATCTTACTAAATTTTATAAATTTCTATCAAACAGCTTAAAAGTCATTTTACGGGGGAAAAGCCTTTAAAGTTTGAATTCATCGTCTCTACTGTTGCATATAAAAAGCTAATAATAGTGTGACATAGAAATCATCTTCAATGGTGTTATCATCATCCTAAATTTTATAAAAAAAATGAATAAATCAAATATATTAGGAATGTATCTCAGAAGTTTCAACGTCTGCCATTTTTAAATGGTCAAAGATAGAGTTAAATGATGCAATCTCGTACTACTTTGTTTTTTAATTGTAGATTATTAATTCTGTTTTATGAAAAATCCCTTTTTGTTCAGAAATTATTAATGACGGACCACGGACAAGGGAGACAGATAGTATAATGATCTTAATTTTCTTTATAGTCAATACATCAGAAAGTAAGCTAAAATCCAAATTCTATGAATATTCTATGAAGATGAGTACGAAAAGGTAATTACTTAAAAATCAAAATAGACTTATATTCTATAAAAAAAGTTATTTGGTAATAAACATATAAAAATAAAAAATAAATTCCATTTTCATGTTTGTTAAAATTTTGAATTCATTTGCATATTCATATTTTCATATTTCTGCTATCGTTCAACATTTCTACCTATTATGGTTAAATTGACTATTCTTTGCTGTTTTGATATGATTTTTTTAACCTAATATGTTTAAATGTTTAATATCTTCAAGAATAATATCCAATTTAACCTGAAAGTCATTTTTTCTCATACATTGAGTATATTTATCAAAAATCACTAAGTCAATAGTTTCCAAACTTTATGTCTGCGCCCCCTTTTATCATAAAAGATTTGATACACCCTCTCATTTTCAAAACAGTCTAATTTTATAAATATTTTCCACTTACAATTTAATACTACAAAACTATATACTATATTTTGTATAAAGTTCTTATACATTAAAAATATATAAATTTATTATGGTGTAATAATTTTTAATACAATAAAATCTTACAAAAAAATGAAATAGAATGCACGGTTGATACAACATAATATTTAATGCGATGAGTGGGGTTTTTTTAGCACAAATTCTCTCAAATCGGAATGTCGTCGAAGATATCGCTACTCGCAGTTCTTTTTTCAATCACTAAACGAGATCGATATTTTTTACTTTAAAACAGGTACTGCAGAAAGTTTCTGGGTATATGGATCTATATACAGAACAATATTTATAGCCCTTTTGCTGATTCATTTTTTTCAATACCAATTTAAATTTATTTTTTGCTTGTTTGTCTTAAAAATGATGCTTTTGTTAATTCTTGCATGCTCTTTGCCATAGACTCACCTCACAGTTTGGAAAACACTGCACTAAGTCAATAAATAATAACTTCGAGTGTTTATTCTATCGCATTTTGTAGGAAAATTAATTTCAGAAAGAATATTTTCAGAGAAACTAATTAAATATTCAAGTTTTTCAACAACGAAAAATATCTATGAAATTTAATCAAATAGAACTGAAAGAAGAGGCTTTTATAATCTCTATAAGTTTTATTCAAAATTTATAGAAATTATAAAAACCTTAAGAATTTTAAATAATGTGTAATATCTTAAAAATTGAAATTATGAATCAGCTGGGACATCACATAACTGAATTATAACTTTTTACTTGAAAAAAATAATAACTTTTTATAGAATAATTAATTGAATTCCACACTCCATTCTGTAATTTTCCGAAGATTTAGATCTGGTTTGTTGATCTCTATAATTAAACAGATCATATTATGATTCTACTAACTATCTCATATTCATGATCCATATTTAACATTAAAAAATGAAAATAATTCAATATAAAAATACACTTTATATCTTAAATATATTTATTGCGTTTTATCGATATTTATCAATTTGAGAATAATTATATAATTAAAACTGAGAGAATATTATAGTCGAAAAAATATACATAACACAAATGAGAATAAATTTAAATGTAGATAAACTAACACGAAATATAAAAAAAATGCAAACAATCGGATTTTCAAAAACTGAAATAAAAACATTGCATATATCTTACGTGTTTCTCAAATGCATTTATATTTCAGTTTTTAGAGAGATAAATGTTGACTGTTGTTATTATTTTAACTTTAAATAGTCACAGCAAGACTTTAAATATAACTTGTTGGTAGTGTAAGTTATATCTCCAAAAAAAAAAAACATTTCCAATGTGTGAAAAAAGCTAATTTCTTTCATCCCTCAAAAATCTCCATTAATAACATTTTCTGATTGTGTTGCAAAATGAAAAAAATAAAAATAGTGCACATGGAAAACTAGTGAAATCCAATTATTTCATTTTTATCCTTTACAATTCACATTCTCTATTAGAAATTTTAAATTTCCTTTCATGTGCATGCTGATATGAAGACAAATTAGCTGCAGATTTTCAGGATGTTCCATAAAACCCTTTCGTAAAGCTTCAGATGTGATAATGGATGGTGATAAAAATAATTAGTGGCTCGCATTAAGTACATAAAATATAATACATTCTTAGAAATACACTGGAATAAATCTAGTATTTAAATCTATTTCAGGTAATATAAAGTATAAACATACAAAGCATAAAATATTTGAGTTTGCTAATAGAAATATTTGATTTTCAAACATTTATTTAGTAAAATAATATTGATACTTGTAGTTTTAAATAATGAACTGCTAATTAGGAGAGGTACTATTTTTTTTGTTTTTTCATTTTGCAACACAATCAGAAAATGTTAATAATGAAGATTTTTGAGGAATGAAAGAAATTAGCTTTTTTCATACATTAGAAATGTTTTTTTTTTTTTGAGATTTCACTTCTTTTTTCTTTATTATTCCAATAAAAATATATTGTATACCTTCCTATTATTATAAAGCATTGAATTCATGCAGAAATATTCTCACCAAAAGTAATTTTATTTCGTAGAAAATATGACTACAACAATTAATATGGCTACACTTGTTTCTGTAAGAATAAATATTTACTAGGTGGCGCTTCGGTAATTGCTGCCGTTTGCTGATAATTATATGATAATTATTGGAAAGTTGTTTTATTTTATATATATATATATATATGTAACAGAAAGAAATGTCTTTTATTTTTAATATAACTATGAAAAGCAATAATATGTGAATAAAATTTAGGTAATGCAAATATCAAGATAATGAAGCTCAAGTTAGGCATTTGGCAACTTATCTGATTAGTTGAGTATACTGACTCGTATCTTACGAAAGTGATCTTTGAAATACGTAAAAGAAAATAATGATTACTCTTTTGTTACCAAGTAAGCGTGTATGTTTTACACTCTCAGATAGGAAATGTTATTTTCAATAATATAAAAGTTTAATTTTAAAGTTCAAGCTTAAGTAAAAAAAAAGTAAATAAAAAGGAATAGAAATAAAGTAAATAATAGGTGGCGGAACTATCATCGTTCCTGTATAGAGACACTGTCGTTTCTCTCGCTGAAATTAGCGAGAGACTCGACCGGATCTTTTGATTAAACGAAGAAATGTGTAAAATTTCGTCCATTGAAAATATACTTCAAAAATATAATAGAAAATATGTTAACATATTAATTTTTATTCAAACTTTTTTCACCAGTTTAACTTTTATTCAAATGTTTATTATTAAAATATTAAATAATGAAATAATTTATAATAAGAATAATCAAAAATAAAATATGAAACCATATTTTCTCTTTTAAATTGATTTAATTATTTAACATTTCAAACTGAAAAATTTTTCAAAATTATCTAACAAAAAACAAAATATCTTTCTTCATTTAATGTTTCCAATAATTAATTAAATAAATTTTTTATGTTAATTGGTACAATAAAAAACATATATAAATGTAGATCAAATGCAGTACAATAATATATATTCATATAACTGTTCTAATTATAACTTACAGTTTAACTGTTCATAAATATTTTATAAATTTCAAAAATCAGAGTAAATTACTAAACCATTTCGTAAAATATTTACTTATAAGCTTAAATCGATCAAAACTTTTTATAATCGTATTCCTAACCTATTTTCTAGAATAATAGAAAACGATCTTTAAAATTATTGAGAATCTGAAAATCTCGCTTTTGTGATTTGTTTCACTATAGCATCTACAATTGATCTCAGACAACAGTCAATCTCAAGCCAAAGTAATTCTTTTAGTATTTTTTGTGGCTCTTATAATTGTTTTAATTTTTGTTTAAAATAAAAACAAAACAAAATCAATAATGCTGTCACATAATTTATAACTATCACAGTATTTGGCAATGTGAATTTTATGTAATTATGTTTTCTTTATTTCTATACTGGCCTACAGTTATCCTCATTCTTATGAGGGAATTTGGTCGATTGTTTTATTGATCCACTAAATCAATAAAATTCTTCAGGCAAGCAATGGTTCTTATTTCGACTTGTCTGACAGAATTTTAAATGCAATATTCTACCTGTCGTTTTTAATAAATTATTTTATTATTCAGTTTATTGAACCTTCGAGTTATTGGTTAAGGATGGGGTTCAACGATCCGAGCCCGTATTTCTTTTGAAAAACTGGGATGTAGGTCTGGAATTGAACCCTGTTTATAAGATGGTAAGCGATTATTTTTCCTTAGACCCACGGCTATCAGATTGATATCGATTAAATGATGGCAGGATAAAAACATTCGCTTGCTATTTTGCAATTCTGTGTCCCAGATTTCTAGATTTTATCTTCCCGGACCCAACTCGTTAAAACTTATCCTCTACCATTTCGGCTGAAATAATCGTGGATCTCACAAGCTCATGGTGAATTCTAACTGACCCGTTGCATCATATACTGAACCAATTCATAGAATAAAACTATTAAGCATAAATAACATCTGATTAGAAAATAAGAGAGAGCTTACCTGAATAATCTACTTATAAAAAGTAATGTTTGCAATGTAATATTCCCTCAATCTATTATTTTGAGAAGTCATCCCTTTAACAGATTGTTTTATATATCGTATATCAACCTATTTTACAGTTATTAAATCAATGATTATCAGCTATGCTGATAATTTGAAGATTATAAATAGAGTTTAATTGATTAATTTGTGTCATAGATATTGTGAAATATCGGCTAATAGATAAAAATCTAAATATTTTATTTATAAAGTATAAATGAAGTCGCTCTAATATATAAAAAAATTTCAAATATCTTTTGAAATAATACCTCTATAATTTAAATATTAAACGAAGCATATATTAGCAAATATTAATACGAGTATAAGAAAAATGTGATTTAAATATTTCACTAGCTAATAAAAAAGTCTTAAGAATTATCGTCGATTCTAGATTAATTTCATTTGCCACATTAATAAATATATGACTTCAAAAATGTAGACAAAAATCTGATTTAACTTCAAATTATTTTTTAAAATATTGTCATTCAATCACATATATATAAGAAGTCAAGATATTCGTATAAAATTGCAAAATTGCTTTGTATTTTGTAATTTAATGTTTCTGTTAAATTATAGCAGAAACACTAAATTATAAATATAATCTGTAAAATGTTTTGCATATTAAAATCTTTTAAATAAATTCGAATTTATGCTAAAAAAAATTGTCTAAGTCAATGTTTTTCAAACTGTGGGGCGCGCCCCACTAGAGAAGCGCTAATCTATGGCAAGGGGGCGCGCAAGAATTTATAAAAACATCATTTTTGAGACAAATCGGCAAAAAATAAATTCAAATTGGTGTTGAAAAAAATGAATCAGCCAAAGGATTATAAATATATATATATATCCATGTACCCAGACACTTTCTGCAGTAGCTGCTTTAAAGTAAAAAATATCGATCTCGTTTAGTGATTGAAAAAGAATTGTGAGTAGCAGTATCTTCCATGACATCCCAATTTGAGAGAATTTGTGCTGAAAAACAAGCCCACTAATCGCATTAAATATTATGTTGTATTAAACGTGTATCCTATTTTTCATTTTTTTGGTAAGATTTAACTGTATTAAAAATTACTACACCATAATAAATATATATTTTTTATGTATAAGAACTTTATTTATATAAAATAAGGTATATTGTTTTGTAGTATTAAATTGTAAGTAGAAAATATTTATAAAATTAGACTGTTTTGAAAATTAGGGGGTGTACCAATTTTTTATGGAAAAAGCGAGCGCAGACAGAAAGTTTTGAAACCATTTGTCTATGTCTGAATATTCCTGTTTATATATATATATATATTGATTCTCGCCAATATGCCAATTATTCTAAAAAAATTCAAATAAAATCTGTAATCTTCAAATCATAATATTTTTTATTGAAATAATAAAAAAATAAATTTCTAATGTATTTCATATTCAGAAATTATTAAAAAAGCTTGGATGATAATAGACTATTATGAATGATATCATTAAATTTTTAAAATTGTGGGAGTGTCCTATCCGATATAGTATATACAATAAGCTTCGCTTATTAGAATCACGTTGGTCGTAGCCATTTTGATTCTAATAACTTATTCTACAATGCGGCGATTTTATTACTACATTCGTTTTGCAGCCTACTTTAGTGTTACAGAATAAAAGATACAGTATAGTATTTTTAGACATTTTAATTTAAAAAATCAATTATTTTTGCTTAATTCAAATTATTTTATTTTACTATTGAGAAAAATAAAAATAAAGGGAAGAAAAGTTTTCTCGGGGCACTAGCTGATCTCCAGCATTCCCTGAGAAAACTTCTCTTCCCTTTATTTTCTAAACAGTAACGAACTGTTCGTAACCAAAAATTTTTAAGTTTAATTTGATTGAAGAGCTGTTCGCTGTCGAAAATTCCCGAGTGTCAGAATCGATAGACTATATTAGAGTGTTTATTATGGATTTTTTTCTGCTAACGGACTTACATAAACAGAAAACATGATTCTAATAAATTAAGATAAAAATACTGAATTTTCTGATTTGTTTCTGTGCTATTAAATTTGATTCTATTACACGGCTGATTCTATTCACCAGTGATTACAATATCTGGCGCTTACTGTATTTTTTTTTTTTTTTTAAAGGAAATTATTTTATTGACGGCATAAACTGATCATATGGATTATTCAAATATGAATGTTTTATTAAATCTGAGCTATAAAATATTTAATATTTGAAGATAATTTTTTGAAAAACATATGATTCTGAATTTATATTATATTTCATTTATATTATATCAGATATTTTAAAATTTATATTACTATATAATTACTGAATTATTTTTTTTCCGGAAATTGGTAGTTTGATCCTATTCGAATAAAAAACAAAACAAAAATATATTAATAAATCATAATACGCTAAATAAATAAGAGCAGTATAAGTTCTCAATAAAAATTTAACGTGTTTTTAAATCTTTATTGAAAATTTATACTGCTCTAATTTTTTTGTGTGCATATCAGTGGGGTACCAAGGGGAGGCGGAGGACCTTAAGCTTTAAGTATATGTACTTACATGTAGGAATATAAAAAAGGGACTTTGTATTCTGAGATTTTTTGTATTCCAAATCATTTTAACTATTTAATTTTGATTAAATAAATGTTAATTATATATTTGTTTCGACATTTGGTATGGTGATCATTCCAGTTAAGGGGGCCCCAGGGAAATTTCCGCCCCGGGCCTCGATAGCTGTAGGTCCACCGCTGATTAAATGTACTTTGAAATGAAAAACATCATTTTGTATAAACGATATTGCGGATGTAAATTTAATTTAATAATAAATAATGTAATATATTTTATAAAGATTATAATAAAAGTTTTAAATTGTAGTCAGGTAACATTATTTTAACGATATTTATTTTTGTTTTAAATATTTATTTTAATTAAATCAAATAATGCTTAAAGAACTTTTAATTATCTTTTTTATAAAATAAAATTACATAAATATAAGCAGTAGAAAAATAATCACAAAGAAAAGTAAAATTATATTGTAAATTTGAATTTATTAAATTATTAATTTATATGTATAGTATACGATACATATTAAAATAATTTTATAAACACAAAAGTATAATTATATTTAAAATATTTTAACATTTTTAGTTTTTATTGATAACCATCTTTATTTATATAAATTTAGGAAGTATTTCGTTTTTGAAGATCAATTAAAAGGTTATCAAGAGTCCAGAATATTACATAATATCAGCTTCTGGGTCATATTGTTTAGGATCATTATAAACAATAATGTTTTTTTCTCATTAATTTTAATCTACGAGCCATTTATTTTTGAAAGTAACATAAGTCACTTTTTTGTAAATTCGACCTACAGTATGTCATTTGAAAATACTGAAAAATATATTTGCAATTTCCGTTAATATCTAAATTACTATTGACCCAATAAAAGATTGAGAGGTATCGACAAAAATTTTTTTAAGATGAAAAACTCATATGTATTTGTAAATGAAGTAACTTTAATTCATTTTGTTCTATAGAAAAGTAAAATAGATTAATTTTTTCAGCATAGCATTTTTTAACACTAAATAAATTATGTTAAACTTAACATTTTAGGATTTTGTGTTCACATAAAAAATAAATACAGGTATCTCTCCTATAATGCGGTTTCACTTTAACACGATTCGAAAATTGCGGAAACCCTCATATAACACAGTACTTCTACAACACGGTTCTGACTTAACATATTTAGAAAAATTACGTTTATTCTCCTACAACATAAAATATTTTCATTAATTTTTGTAAATCCATGATAGGGACACACGATACACACACAAAAGGCAATCGTTGAGAAATACTTTGCTAAAATTAATCATAAATTCAATTTCGAAAAAAAGAATGATATTCCTGAAATGAAAAAAAAAGTTATTGAACAATATTTGGAAACATCCTCTAACAAAAGATACAAACATGTCATTGATAATTATATAAAATCAATGTTCATAGCCAAGCTGAATATGATGGAATGGTCTTTAAAAAGCTAGCCGAAGAACTGAATACTATTTTGTTGTTGTTGTTCTGAAGAAAATAGAAATCACTGATTCATATTATAAATGCCTTGCTGGATAAATATTTCTTTAATTTATATAATATTTAGAATTCATGATAATTAAATATTAAAGCAATTTTATTTTATATTTAATTAATTAAAAATGTAAAATTCTAACAAATAAAATTATTTTTTTATGAATTTTTTTCATAGAATTTAATTTTGATTAAATTATTATTACATTTATTCAACATAGAATGTGTTTATTTATTTAGTTATTTCATTGAAATGGATAATTATTTTCATTGGTTTTTCTAATACTTTTTTGTTTGAGATCCGAGAAAAAATTTAGAAGAAATAACATATGGTTTCAAATAACATCATTTTGAATGAAGCGAAGGCCTGAAATCACTTTCCAGAAAATGAGCTAAACAAACTCATTCCTTGTAATTTTGAAATGTTGGCCAATATCATTACGAATTTTCATTATCCATTGCTTCCTAATAGCATCATCTTTCGGAAAACAATGCCATGTTGTCTCAATACATTTTTCCATTATAATTTTTGCATGGTACCGAGCAATGAATGCAACTCATATTGTTATGCGATTGCAGTTACGGAATTGTATTTCGTTTTATCGCCACAAGGTAGCGCGCGTACAAAGTGGACATTGTCCATTGGTTTTGGAACGTAATTCTCCTTTTTATATTGGCTCCGGATCTCATATAACATGGTTTCATACAACACGGTGGTTTTTAGGAACCTATCTACAGTGCTATAGAAGG